>LR994602.1:3458692-3704642 GCA_905187575.2 Celastrina argiolus
CTTTTATATGGTCGGCCCCAGGGGTCATTATCTAGACCCCCCACAAGTTCCAACCAAGCTTCCTCCTTGGCTCGGCTGATGGCCAGCACTAGGGCTTGCCTACTGTGCACGTAGTGCCCATACAGCCGACCATCCCTCTCCGTATCCTGGGGTCGGCGCCGCCTACTGCGTCCATACGCGCGTCGCGCTGCGTTGCAGGCAGCGCGAAGGTCGGCCAGTTCCATCGTCCACCAGTAGACCTCCCTACGTGGAGGGGGGGGACCATGTATTTTTGGCATGGCTGCCCGGCAGACATTTGAGAGCGCTTCTCCGAAACAGCAAGCCATTTCCTCCACCCCTAGACCTTGTGACAACGACGGGAGGGACCAGCCACCGACGATAGCTGCCTCCTCCGCCGACTCTCGGTTGAGCTTGGAAAGTGCCCAACGCGGGAACCGGCTACGACCCCTGGGCAACGCTGGACTCGACCCGGAGGCTGGTAACACCTCAAACCTTATGTATCGGTGGTCCGAGAGTGTCTCCACCTCCGTCATTACCCTCCACCCTTCAACCCTACGTGCGATGTCGGGCGTGGCAAATGTCAGATCTACCACAGACTCCCCGTTCCAGCGCACGCAGGTTGAATCCGTCCCTCGATTTAGCAGAGATAACCCGGTGGCCAACGCCCACTCCTCTACCTCAACCCCCTTGGGATTTGTGACTGGGGAACCCCACGCCGAGGACTTGGCGTTGAAGTCCCCTGCCACTATCACAGGAAGGGGAGCCAATCTTCTCACTACCGGCCCTAGAACGTTGAGAAACCCCTCCAACGCCGCCAGATTTCGATTTGGAGAGAAGTAGACCCCAACAATGGCTACCTCTCCCCGAACTGCCACCACATACCCAGCCCCTCTCATTTTGGGAATGAGGGGAGGAAAAGCACCTGCCTTTGACACAATGGCAACGGAGCCTGCCGAATCCCCAGCCCAATGCGACTGGGGAGGCACGAAATAGGGCTCCGCTACCACCACCACATCAACAAGCCACTCCGCCATGGACTGCAGGAGAAGATCCTGAGCCGCGGCAGAGTGGTTTACGTTAGACTGTAAGAAACTAATATGTCCTGGCATTACTCAGACATATTAGCCTCTGGCGCTGCCGAAACTTCCCCCGATGGACGTGGGGGAAGGGAAAACTTTCCATTAGTGGATGGAGGGCGGCATGATCGGCCCCCCATCATGTGATCTGCCTTGCGTCCAGCGTCGCTACACACCGCACAGCGAAGCTCGGCGGTGCAACCCGACGCCTTGTGACCTGGCTGACCGCAACGATGACAAAGCCCGCTACGGTCTTTCCCTGTACATACCGCCGCAGTGTGTCCTAGACCCAGGCACCTGAAGCAGTGTCTAGGACGAGCCCCCTGATGATGCAACTGTACCCGACTCCAACCAACCACAATTGAGCCCGCCTGAATCAGCTTTTTGGCTGCTGTCAACGGGCAGGATATTCGGGCAAAACCAAGCCCTCGTGGGTTGCGGAAAATTTCCCCAACCCACACCTGCGAGACCTCGCAACCTCCCTCCGCTGCTACCGCTGATCGAACGCGGTCGCCCGTTATGGTGTCATCGAGGCCTGTCAACTTAAAATCAGTCGACTTGACGGGCCTAGTCACCTCAGCAACTTCTGCCAATGCCTCCACCAGCTTCTTGGCCAGGACATCCGCTTTATCGCCACTATTACGCCCTGGCACTTCAATAAGACGGCCTCCCGTGGCCGTACTCCTTATCCGAAGGGGCCGAATGCCTAGCTCCCTCACATCCCCAATTTCGATCTGGGCCTTAGTGAGGGCCTCACAATATGTGACCCCCTTTTGCACAGCTTCCGGTCGCAATTTTATCGCAACTGCCGTAGAATGAGGAAGCTCCAGTCTGGAATCCTTCGATACCCTGGGCGTGACCTTCTGTAGCACCGCCTTCTTTCGTCGGACCACCGTCGACCAGCTTTCTTGAGTGGCCACAGTCACATCCCCCTCGTTCGCCTCATGTGGCAACGCAACTCCCTGATTCGCACCTGTTGTGGATGTGGACGGGCCTAAACTAGACCATTCCATCTCTTTATTTCCCTTCCCTTTTCCCTTGCCTTTCCCCTTTTTTAAAACTGGGGCTTGCCGTAACATAGGGCGCACTGGCAACGGTGAAAAATCTGTAATATTCGGCGACAGTGCTGGTTGTTGTGCCAACGACTGTGCCGAAGACTGTTGAGCTAGCGCATTCTTCTTCGCTTGTATTCTCCGCTGTGCTAATGGTAATTCCAGCACTGAATCATCAGGTGTCACAGACACCTCATTTGCCGCACTCACAGCACGAGTTTCTCTTATGAGCCTACCCGAGTCCGCTGCTAGAGGAGGACGAGTAACTACAGGCGGCAGGAGCCTATCTTCAAGAGCTGCAAGCCTACCATCCACCAGGTTGCCGACCAACCTGGCGATATTGGATTCAAGGATGCCCAGTTGTTCACTGGACATTGGGCTTGCACTCTTCCTGTGAGCCGCCGTTACGGTCTTCGCTTCTTCAAACTCCCTGCGATATGACCGCACCTCCTCTTTGAGATTCGCCACCTCTCTCTGAAGCCGAGAGTTATCGGCTCGCAGGCGGCGTGTCTCTTCTGCTTCCGTGCGGGTGGCCAACGCATCGATGACAACCCTCACGACACCAGCAGCCCGACGAATTTTATTCGCGTATCCACCCTTGAGATTGGTACTCTTACCCGTCAGACCCAAAATCTCTTTGAGATTGTCCTCGGCTGTCGACATCAGCTCCTTTGCCCCCATCTGCTCCGGATCAATATCCAGCGCACTAGGAAGTAGCACACCCTCGATCGATGCGCCCCTTTGTGACCTGAGGTAGGTCCTCTTATAAAGGGAAGTAACAAATTCGGCTTCCCTTGCCTCCTCTGATGTGTCTCTAGGCTCCTGGCGTAACGAAGACACTCTATTTGTCAAGCCTTTGGTCCTCCCGCGTTTAGAAGTCGAAGTTTTGGCTGACTTCTCCAACACCGAGAAAGGACGCTTCACTGCAGAGGGCTCCGACTCAGATACCGACCAGTCAACACCCATCAATTCATCATAGGTGATGCCACCTCTGACGCTACCAACCCGGTCTCTGGAGACCTCACGTGATGTTTCCACGCTACTCTCTTTTCCCCCATCCTCTGCTGCTAAACTGGAGACTCTCTCCCTTCCTTCGGACGCCACGTCACGCTGAATCCGATTAGAACTTGCTTCTCTCTCACACTCCGGCTTATCCGAATCCGTTTCCCTTCCTGCTTCTACTCCTACTAGTAACCTCCCCCCCTTTGTTCCTAAGCCTCCTCCTTGACTTCTACCATCCCCTCCTGACATGTCGACACAAAGTATCCCACAAACAGGAGTAAAATTAAATGTCTACCCTTTGGAGTGCCACAAGGCAGTTCCCTAGGACCCGGTGTACCTCAGGGCAGTCCTCTGGGACCCGATATAAAAACTATACAAAATTAAAATAACTAAACCTAACGTAAAAAACTAACATAAAATGTAACCTACACAATAAAAACAACAAGTTAAAATATATACAGTTATTTACACAAGTTGATGAAAACCAAAAGTTGAATTTCCCCGCAATCATATGGCCTACGAAAGAAACTCAACCACGAAAAGAAAGCCCAAGAAAGCCCCTTTTCAATGCCACCAAGAACTTAAAATCGCAAGATAGGTATAGGCTCCGCCCAAGGAAATTTAAGTTTTCAAGTCCTGCGCCCCTAAGTCTAGTGTATAGCAGGCTGAAATACCATTATCTCGGAAACGGTGGCACTTACGAAAAAGTTTGTAATAGTCACTTTTGCTCCTATTCGTATGCCCGACCCGATCCGCAAATAAAATTGAGGGGTTAATTATACGTAATTATTAATGCAAAATGTTGTTCCAAACAGTTTAGAATTGCGACTAAAAATAATAAATTAAAGAAAAAAAAAATTTTTTTTGAAAAAAAAAGTTAAAAAAAAGGACATTTCTAGAATCAGTCAAGGTCCTATAATCATATCCCAAAGTTATCGTGACCGGTCTTTTTACACCCTGTATAAAATGGTGTGTTGCTAATTGTCTTAATTTCTTGTAATTAAAAAATAAGTGGTGTGATACAATAAAACTTATAAATACATTGGTTTAGCGTTTTACTTTGAATTTTGATTTTAGTAAATCTACAATTTAATATATTTTTACAGTTAACTTTTGGCCATTCTACTTTATCATATTTTAGCTTTCTTAAATTTTATTATATTTTCATTCCCCTTTTGACATCAGAAGTGGTGATTCCTCTCCATCCCGCGATTTCTACTTCATTTGTCTAATCACATTTTTGTTTTCAGATACCTACCGCAACAATAGTTGGGAGTATATTTTACCGATGACAATGGCCTTTCACCACCCATGGTATCAACTATCAACACTACTTGTTGAACAATAGAATATTAGAAGAGAACTGGATATTGTTGCTGCAGGATGCCAAGTTAAAGAAAAGTAAATTGACCAGTGTATTTCAATGATGGTACTCCGTACTACATAAGGTACAAGTTGCAATGTGCAGGCTTGGGGAGACTGATTAAAAGATGTATTTGATCCGACTGTCGTTTAATAACTAACTTATATTACTAGCATTGATACAATATATTATAGGGAGGTGGTACATACACTACACCTCCCCCGTATTTTTGAAAAAAAAAATTACAACTAAGTTTTTTTTTACTAACATTACTTATATCTACACAAAATAATATAATATCTTACACAATCTAATTAATATCTACGTAATTCTACAAAATACAAATCTGTTGTTGTTTTTTAAAAAAAATAATCGCAAAACCTGTTTTTTTAATAGTGATGGGATGTTGCCGATGTTATGAATAATTTTTAAAAATCTAAAATATGTTTAATAAAATAAAGTTACAATGTATACATTTTAATATATATATATATATATATATATATATATATATATATATATATAGATAATGTAAAATTATCTTCTCATTATTATTATTTCACATTTTACAAATTTTAAGTAGCCTACCTAAGGTATCATAATTCATCTCTTTTCTATGTTGCTCTTCTAGCATAAAATAAACTTCATGAAAATCATTAAAATAATAAAGAAACTCCATTTTATTTATGACAATTCATTTTCAATACATATACTTTCTTTCACCCTTTCATAGAAATATTTTCGTTTCACATTTTATTATCATTTCATCTATACATATAATAAATCTGTAGAGGAGTCGTGTCTGTACATTGAAGATATTTGAGAAAAAATAATATAGGGGACGTTTATTTACGCAATAGTACCCAAAACTATGATTTTTGAAATTTTTGTCTGTTTGTCTGTTTGTCTGTTTGTCTGTTTGTCTGTGGGTTTGTGCACGCTAATCTCAGAAACGGCTTATCCAATTAAGATGTACTTTTCAGTAATATATTGCGGCAAGTTTCATTTAACATTTAGTGTTTGTTTTATGTAAATCGGTTTATAAATAAAAAAGTTATGACAATTTAAAAAGATCATGTCGTACTTGCTGGACGTTTGTAGGAATCGCGCCGGGCCCGGGAGCCGCGCGCCGCTTCAAATTTTATTCGCAGCAAACGCACCGCGGCTGCGGGGGCCGGCGGGGGTGACTTTATATTTGTTAGTTGTTATATAAGCTGGGGACAATCTAAGTTTTTTTTTTGAGTTTCTTTATTACGAAAGTTATTTGTATAAAATCAGTTAGTACTTTTACTGTAAAGTCCTCTGTGACAAGTAGGTACTGTATGTACATATTTATTAGTTAGAAATGTAATATAAATAAATAAATAAAAACCGGCCAAGTGCGAGTTGGCCTTGCGCACCGAGAGCTCCATACAAACCTGATTGACATATTGAGACCTGAGTATTTGATATAAGTTTCAATTAAATACATTCATGACAAAACGGTACTAAGTTTTAAAAAATCTAAATATTTTTATTACCTATCTATATAATGTAACTAAAAACGTAATATGGTTTTAGACGTTGCTTGGTTTCAAATTTTATGATTTTAAGTTCACGGGAAGTACCCTTTAGGTTTTGATTCCCTTGCGAGTGTCTAAAATGACGTTAGCGACATAAGCGACAGTAGCTTTTGATTGCATTGGCTAAAAAGTCTGATTTTTTCACTACTTCAAGGAACAGTAGATCCTGAGTATTTTATATAATTTTCATCTTAATTATACCTTTACGCGTTTCTGAGTAAAAGGGCCTTGACAGACAGACGGACATGGAAGTGTGTAATATGTGTGTGGATATTATGTATTTCGTTTTTTCCTTTTGAGGTACGGAACCTTAAAAACAGTTCTAAGATTTTTTTTTTAATATATTGCTCTTTTTGTTTGTTTTTTCTATTTTATAAGTTAGACGTTAAAACATCTTGATAGTTACTAAACAGTGTTATAGGGGAAAACTGTTAATTCTACCTTTTGTTAAATTCTAACCATTTACGGCCTGCCCTGGATATGTGTTAACAGTGTGATTATTATAGGTTTTTTTTGCCAAATATTATAATAATGATAAAATATTCTCTTATAAAAATCTATCTTACAAGAGATAGCGAGATGCAGAACCATAATAGCGACATCTATACGCCAACTGCAATTATAACAAAGTTGAGTACCTACATTTATAAAATACGTTATCCGAGAATCGATTTTCGTATTATTAATTAAGAAAATCGAAATTCAGTCCTCAGCGTGTTATTAGCAACTAGCTGTGCCCGCGACTTCGTTCGCGTGGTGTTTGATTGACTTAACCCAAAACCCGAAATGTGAATTGTTTGTTTGTTTAAACGCGCTAATCTCAGGAACTATTGGTCCGATTTGAAAAAATATTTTTTTGGATAGTCCATTTATAGAGGAAGGCTTTAGGCTATAATATAACATTACGCTGCGACCAATACCAGTCGGGCGTCGTCGTCGCCCGACGCCGCGACGCGATGCCGACGCTGCGACGCGATGCCGACGCCGCGACGCGACACCAACACCCGACGCCGACGCCCGACGCCGCGACGCCGACGCGCGACGCCGCGACACCGACGCCGCGACTCGCAACGTCGAGACGCCGACGCCCGACGCCCGATATCCGCGAACAAACATATATACGGTTGAATTGAGAAACCTCCTCCTTTTTTGAAAGTCGGTTAAAATACTGTTTCTATTGCATCGCGTCGCTGTGTACTGTGTAAGTAGATAAGCGATCGCCCCGCGCGTCCCGCACACCCCGCAGTCTACACGCGTCGAAATTCGTTCGACTAACTTCAAATTTATCGTCACTACTCGGCTCCTATGTGTCTCAGCGTTATGTTTTATAACCTATAACCTGCTCAGGAGTATGGACTACAATCGTACTAAGTTTGGTTAAAATCCCTTCAGTAGTTTTTGTTCCATGCGTGCACATACAGACAGACAGACAAAAAATTTATTGATTGCATTTTTGGTATCAGTGTCGATCTCCAATAAGAATTTTGAAAAAATATTCAATGTACAGAATTGACCTCTCTAGAGTTTTATTATAAGTATAGATATAGATATAGATGTATAATATGTTGCATTCTATAATATTATAGTTCTTATTCCGTCCGTTCAAATTCATACAGCCTACTACTACTGTACATTTTTATAGTCTTCTTTGTCCAAATTATGTATTCTATAACTATCATAATATATAGAATTTTTATTAACATATATTGTGTTTACAGTTAAACTAAAAAAGTTATGTCAATACCTATAAGTTAGATTTATGTTTTATCGATATTTATATTTCTTAGTTTTTATGTTAGGTACAACTTATGTTTGTTTTCTTTCTTTTGGACTTTCTATATTTTGCTACTTTTCTGTATAAAATCAGTTTGTCTGTATAAAAACAGCCATGTGATTTGTATCATTCATTACATACATGTTTGTTTGCGTAGGTTATTAATAAATAAAAAAACCGGGCAAGTGCGAGTCGGACTTGCGCACTGTGAAGACTGCAGTATTTTGCGGCGCGCTGACTTAATACCATTGTCTCCACACCAGCGCAGCGGCGGCGTGGAATCGATCATCGTCTGCAGTCGCTGCGGCGCAAAATCCATACAAATCTTAGTAGTTAGTACAGAGATGTTCGTCGTGTATGTGAGCGTACTATCAAGTAGTCCCGTTCGCAATATAGTAATTATACACGGTCATTTGTCAAGCTGGTAGTAGGAATTGTCAGCATACTATAAAATAGATTTTTAAATACCTAAACGACAGTTTTTATAACCAAAAAATATATTTAAAACAGATTTATTATAACACTGCCCCAAATCACTTTTCCACGCGTACGAAGTCGCGGGCACAGCTAGTTTATTTATAAACATCATTATCATCCTACCTACAGGTACCTTATTCCTTTTTTTTATTTTATTTATTTATAGTCGACTCTTTATTTCATTATTATGGTACTTTTATTTTCATATACTTCACGTGCGCACTTTATTTGGTACAATATTTCATTTCATTATCCACCATAAAACGGGACCTATTTTAAGACTAACCAACAAAAAAAAAACAAAAAAAAAATGTCTCCAACCATTTTATTTAAGTGGAGGATTATTCCCGCCGAGCATGCTCTAAGTACCATTTATATTTTCCGTACCATTTTTGTACCATATTTAATACCAAAGGATTTTTTTTAAGGCTACTTGACCTCCAACTATTCTCACAGAGAAAACTCGTTTACGCCATGATCGAATGAAGGATTCCTCTTGCGTATTTTTTAAAATAATGCATTCAGCATTTATTTATTCAACATACATAGCATTTTAGCTAGTATTGAATTTATGCACTATGGCATTTCCTTCCTAAACCTATCCAAAATCCTAACAAAATAACCAAATCCATAATTTTGACACACACATTATTTAAACTATCCAACAACTATTGGGTGATCAGGCCAACAGCTACTAAACATTCCAAACATCGGCGCATCCCTATCTAACAATCCTATTTCAATCTTATACCGTCTTATAAAACTAAAAACCAATATCCTTTACTTCAAACTAACCTTTTCTTTACATTCCTTCATAAAGCTTAAAGCATAAAGCTAGCTAAGTATGTTACAAAACTGAATATCACATTCCAAATCCTTCACAAATATATTACGTCAAATCCGTGTATGTATGTCATATCCAGTAATAATTATTCTAAGAAAATGTAGCTCATCTACTTACATTAATGTAGTTAAAAAGAATTTTAATACATATCCCAGAAATATAATGTCTCTTTTGAGCATTACCATATCAATTAAAATGTTACATACCTACTAACTTTTATATCATCTATCTACTTTTACCTAAACCCTTTCAACCAAAACTTTTCTTTTTACTACTAACTTTTAACTCGAATTGGATTACATTGGAATACATAGCTACATTAACATATTAATTTATTATTGTTATAAGTATTTGTCCTTGAAGGAAAGTTACTGTTGAGTGTTGCAATTTCAACACAATATTTTGCACATGTAAACTACTGGAATTCTAAATGCTTGTTTGACACTTTTGGATGCATGTTGCAACTTAAGGTTATGCATCATATTGCTAATGTTTTACTTTGTACCTTAAATGGTATAGCAAAAGTTGAGATGATATGCTATGCGATACTATTGATGATCTCATAACATAGACCATGGGTGGTCGACTAATAGTATTTAATTTAATTTTGCACTACTCAATACGAAAATATATTATTAACTTAAATCTTCTGAACTTTAAACTATGTAAACTAAATTACCAAAATTTATATTACTTTTAAGATACATACAAAACTAAAAAAAAAAAATTACGTTATTTTATGTTTTTAAAATTCCTATTACCAAAAAAAAAATCTTTTGTAAATTATAATTTTTGTACAACCCTAGCTTCAATTAACAAGTTTCTACTTACATTTACTTTGTTGCGCGAATGCTGCGTTGGCACCGCTGATATTTGACGCTTTTTCCAGCAAGGCGTTACTTACCTTGAAAACTTACCTGTGATGCTACCTAACTATTTAACCAACTGCGCCTAATACTTCGTTAGTTATGACTTATTAATATTACTATGTATTCCTTTTTCCATAAATCAAACTAATGGACACAAATTATCCTACATAATTTTTTCCTTAACTTTGAGTTAAACTTATTTTTCGTACACAAGTAATATATGGTAGTAATTATTATATTATTTAAAATGCATCGTCAACACCCATTTATAATATTTATTAATAGAATTGAATTAATTTTCTTTAATTTATCCATTCACATGGTACTTTTTTGTTATAAAAATCACCTTGGCCTTAGCCATTTTATTCCAAAAAATACAAGAGATATAGATATTACACGCTGATTTTACAGATAAGATAAAATTGAAACAGAAATATTAATACAAATTACACACATGCTATAAATAATTTAGAGAAAAATATAGATTCAGAAAAAATTATCGTGAAAATTACAATTTATCAAAATTCTACGTTACAAAATCTCTTTTCTTGTCCTCGGGTCGCTGATCTCCCGGCTGCATGCACTTCCGACTCGACCATCTCCCGGCTGCCTGCTCTACATTTCCACTCATCTGACTCCTACATCTCCCAGCTGCCTGCTCTCCATATCCACTCATCTGACTCCTACATCTCCCAGCTGCCTGCTCATCATCTCCATTTATTTCATTTCAACAACTCTTAGCTTCCTGCAGCTCATCAGCGCCATAATATTGTTCTTTATTTTTCACTAATTTGTCATTGTTCTTTTTTTATAACAGATTTGTATTGTCTCTATCCAATAGGTATATATTTATTTTAATATTACTTATTTATTATTTATTTAAAAGCTACACACACCGCCGGTAAAAATATTAATAGTTCATTTTCTTATTTTTGTAAATAGTTTATTATTTTTCACTAAGTTTTATATCACTTCACAAATAAGATTCTACTATGTCCAATTTTTAATCATATTTAATTTTATTGTCCCATCTGCGCAGCGCTGCCACGAGGCAGCACTGACAGGGTCGCCATGCAATGTGCAGGCTTGGGGAGACTGATTAAAAGATGTATTTGATCCGACTGTCGTTTAATAACTAACTTATATTACTAGCATTGATACAATATATAGGGAGGTGGTACATACACTACATTATTTATGTACAAATTGACTTTAATGATAAGACCAAATTTAGAAATTTTGTAATTGTTATATTTTAACAAAACTGCTAATTTAATTAAAAAAAAAACGTTAGTCAAAAAACGCCGTATGGCTGTAGATATATAAAATATACAACACAATAAACATAATAATTATGTAAAAATAGATAATATACATTATTATCTTAGTTCATTTTTACTCTGCTTATAATTTGAAGCCGATTGAGCATAAAGATAGGGAAATCGTTAAAAGGTTATATGAAAGTGATACATAATAAACAAAGCTTGCTTTAGATTATTATGTAATTAATGTTTGTAGTTATTGTTTGTAAGAATTTAGAATAGGTACGTCAAAACGTATCAATATTTTAACATAAACGACAATACCATATTTTATTTTGAACCAATAGCGGTTTTTCTTTCTACCCGCACTTTCGGATTATTTTTTTATTGTTATGTTTTTAAGTCAAATACTGTTGTAGTGTTTTGTGAGAAATGATCGTTCGTATCGTTTGTGTCCAGTGCCGACTATAAAGATTCTATTAACTATGACACACCCCGGAAGTAAAGTGGTATTATTAAGTTTTAGTGTTGAAATTGTTATAAACTTTTTCTATCGCTTTGGTGAAGGATGGCCCCTCGTTGAATAAAGATGATTTGGTTTTATCAAAAATATTGAGACGAATTATTACTATGGATAACGGTATGTTTCTATTTTATACAATATCACTAATTTTGGGGCTCACCAAAAGTAATTCTTAAAGAAACCCTTTTTTT
This sequence comes from Celastrina argiolus, assembly GCA_905187575.2. Taxonomy (NCBI): domain Eukaryota; kingdom Metazoa; phylum Arthropoda; class Insecta; order Lepidoptera; family Lycaenidae; genus Celastrina; species Celastrina argiolus. The sequence goes on from LR994602.1 coordinate 3,470,688, forward strand.
AAAGTTAACATTGAGAATGTGGATAAGGGATGATGGTGTACAAATAAAACTGGATAGATTAGAAACGTTAAATAAAGAGTATTAGTGATAAAAGCATTTGTGTGAATCCGTTTAATACAACAGAGTATTTGTAATGTCTGATACTTATAATATAATTGTTTTTTTTTGTGTGGTCTATTGGGTCAAGAAACATTATGGGTAACAAAATTCATTGCAACGTTTTACTTAATATTTTTTTTAGTCTACAAAATATATCTGTGTTTGTATTTTAATATAATATATACAGTTATTTATCGAACACTAAAGAATGAGCAAAATGTTGACTAAACTAGATAATGCTTTAGCAACTGAGAATCTATATCATACAACTATAATATAAGTAAGGTATAACTTTTAATATTTATTTGTATTGTAGTAGGAACTTTACAAAAGCTTTCGCTAAACCAACTAAATGTAGCTATTAACTAATTATATGGCTTAATAATTCATTAAAATTGTAAGTTATAGAAATGAGTAATTTTTTTGTTTTTTGTATGATAATTATACCAGAAAATGGGTATGATACTAACATTTATTGCTTTTTCATCCCACATTGTTATATCTACAGTTTACATGGTACGAGACCATAATGAAAAATATTTAGACCATAATGAAATTAAGAGCAATTTGTGTTGTGACCTGTTGGAGGAGGCTCGGAAATTACAACTAAATATAGCCACTTCTACATAAAATAAAATTTCCTCTTATATTTTTGTTTTAGAAAAAAAATCTTGGGTTAGGTTAGGTTAGGTTTGGGTTGGGTTAGGTTTGATTTAGGTTGGGTTTGAGTTAGGTTAGGTTTGGGTTAGGTTTCCTCGAACAGTGGATGGCACAGTGTAGGAGTGCGCTAACTTACCGGATGGTGCAGATGTTGACCGGGCATGGATGCTTCGGCCATTACCTGCACCACATAGCCGGAAGAGAGCGCACACCCCAGTGCCACCATTGCCCGGAAGAAGACGATACGGCGCAGCACACGCTCGAGGCTTGTCCTGCTTGGGTAACCCAGCGAGCGGAGCTCTGCGCCGTACTTGGACTAGACCTGACTCTCCCGGCCATATTAACATCCATGGTCCGGTCGAGAGAAGCCTGGCAAGCAGTCTCCGACTTCTGCGAGTCCGTCATAACGCAGAAGGAGACTGCAGAGAGAGAAAGGGAGGCTGATGAAGCTGCTGATCCCCTACGGAGAAGGCGAGGAGGGCGAAGACGTGCTCAACATGAACGTCAACTCCCGCCCTAGTGGGTCTCGGGTGACGGATTGGGGAATTCGTCGCCCATTGCACGAGCCCGACCGGTTGTAGAACGTCCCGTGCCTTGGATTGTTCTCCCGGTGAAGACGCGACGCAATGTCGCGCGAAGGTCCTGCGTTGCGATAGGAACTGCTAACTGGGCCGCTGCTGTTATCATCTCAGGCGGGTCCGGCGGCCCAGCAACATGCAGAGGAGGAGGCACCGATGAGTTTTAGTGCAGTATACCCGGGTGCGGCCCTTTACCCCGCTCTCGGGGGAGTCTCACATATCCCGGTGGCCACTCCCCTCAACGTCATCGGGAATCTTTAAAAGATTTCTCATCGTAAAAAAAATTGGGTTAGGTTAGATTCGATATATATTAATATGAATCTAAAAATATATAAAAATATATTAAAACATGTGAAAGTCGGATTGGCCGAACGGGGTTATGTTTTTATGGTATAGTGGGCCCGAAAGACGTTGTTCTGTCAAGACAATGAATTGTATAAATAAATAATTATAAATACACCTAAGTACAAACTTATATCCACCAACCTACTGGGGAAATAACAAAGTCTGCCTCTTCTCACTCTAAACGCAATATTACTATTACCTACAGTAACAAGTTTTGTTTGTTGTCCAATATTTTATGATATTTGAACTATCTAACCTAACTAGAACTTGATTTGATATTAATAATGGCATGGCCTACCATCCCATACAATCTATCTTTAATACAAAAAAAAAATGCAATAGATGTCACTACTATTAACGTTTCTAAATTATAAAATGTAAATGTGCCGAACCAAGTACAAATATTCACATTAAAATAAATATAAGCATATTTTTTAAGCATAACATCACATTAAGCTAAATTCAACTCCTCAATTAAGAAGATACGAAACGAAATTAGTGATTAGTATTTTCTAATTGTGGCGCTAGATGGCGGTTTCCGGAATTTCTAAGGACTTCAGCCTTTGCCAGTCGCATTGCCAGTATTATACCATTTTCTAGTATTAGGTCGTGTCTATGTTATATATCTACTTTGAGATAATGGTAAACCAAATTAGTTCTTATGGAAATGTTGTTTATTGTTCCAAAAGTAAATAGTATTGTAGTATGCACATATAAGAATTGACTCTGTGTACCGCTAGTAATAACTACCATATCTGTCAGGCACGTCTGTCTATCACTACGGTTATGGTAATACTCTCCCCACTCTATGTGTCCTGTACATGGTATATATTCCGGCGATAAAGAGGCAATCAGTTATCAAACACTACATCCCTTCCTTATTTAAGTTTATATAATAATAACTTAAAGCTACACTTTCAAGATAGAAAAGTACAAGAATCAAGACTAGTCGAAATGCATATTCAGATTTATTTAACACTTTCCAAACGTACCTATGGACTTAATCAACATATTACTTTCTCTTTCTTTAACCTTAACCATAAGGATAACTTTATTTCCTTTCGTTATACTCATATAGTATAATAGTCATACTTAGCCTTTCCCTTTCCTTTTCTTTTTAATTGATTTGGTGAAAGAACATCTATGTATATAATATTTACATCAATGATCAACTCATTAAAATCTTAGTTAAAAAAAAAAATTAAGACCAAAAGTAACTTTGATAATGTAATATAATATTAACTTATTTATTAGCTTTTAAATTCCAACATAAGGAATATTATATTAAACATTTAAGGCCCATACTTCTTGTTAGTAACAAAGTCTGTTACTATCCAGTAATGTATGACGAATAAATAATAATAATATAATAATAATAATCTTTATTTCGGGCGGCATAGGCCCATATTATAAATACCTTACAGACTAACATACATATTATAATTATAACTAAGATTTATCACGTATTATATTCGGCGACGTGATGTGCGCCTCGCTCCGGAGTCTCCCCCGGAATCTTCGGTAGGCTACACCCATCGGCCAGAACTCCTCCACCTCGAAGGTCGATAAGCGATGTGTCGGTACTCTCACCACAAAAGAACTAAAGTTAACTTTATGGCGAGACTCCAGACGCTCGACCCTCAAGTTGAAGGACGTCTTCTTCAAGATGTAGCCCACGACATCCTCGACCTTCGTGGACCAGTGCAGGCGGGACACGTACAGCGGCGTGGTGGGTATTTCACACCGCAGGCGCTGCTCGGGTCCGCAGGGTGCGGTGCCGCGGTGGTTACGGACGGCGGGCTTCCTCTTCTTTCTTCTCTCCACCAATGTGAAGCCCTCCTCATCGCACCTCCTGCTCTCACCCTCGTTAGATCGAGGAGGTTCTGCATTACGGCTTTCTTTAGCCTTGCGGCTCTCTTTCACCCCTTTTGTCTTCACCCCCTGGGGAGGTGCGGGGGAGCGGGCAGCGACACACGCAAAACTTTTCTTTTGCTGAGTCGCTGGTTGACTCAGCTTCCCCCCGTTCTCCCCTCTCTTTCACCTCAGCAGTGCGGTGATATACCTCGGATAGTACCCGAGCCTCAAGGTCCCACGGAGGGGACCCCGCCAGCGCCAACGCTGCATCGCCGGCTATCGTGCGGTAACCTCTTATCATCCGCAGCGCCATTGTGCGCTGCGGGCCTTTCAGGAGCGCTCTATTCGCGGCGCTCAGACTGTCCGCCCAGACTGGGGCTCCATAGAGGGCCATGGATTGGAGGACCCCCGTATAGAGCCTCCTACACGTGGACCACGGGCCTCCGATGTTGGGCAGGAGGCGCCCGAGGGCCACGGCCGTCTTCTTCAGTCTCGGTACCAATCGGCGGAAATGAGCGGCGAATGTCCATCTGGAGTCCAGGACCAGAAACTCTGTACTTAAATGAAATTTAATATTATTGAATCGAAATGTTATAAACTTTAAGATCTCAGCCAATTCACAAAAACAGTAAGTACTGTATATTACTTTAATATTAATCCGTAATTAAACGTCTTTAAATAACTATTTATTGAATCCAAATGTTATAAACTTTAATATAACAGCCATTTTTTTTTTAACTATTCTATTTTACTCAAATAATCTGTAACGAAACTCTGTAATTGAAATGTAATAATATTGAACCGAAATGTTTTAAGCTTAATTAATATCACAGCCATTTTCCAAAGCGGTAGATATTATTTTTATTCTAATTGAACCATAATGAAATTAAATATACCTCATAAATTATTGAATCCAAATGTTTGAAACTTAAATATTATCACTTAGCCATTTTCAAAAACAGTAGATACTCGTACTATATTTTACTAACATTTTAAACCATAACGAAACTCAAAATTTAATTGATAATCGAATCCAAATGTTTTAAACTTAAATACCTATCACTGAGCCTTTTTCAAGTATATTATGTTATATTATTAGACACTTATTATTCAATTATAAAATATCGGAATGTACCCTACCCATGAACGAACAGTTAGCACACTATATCACTGCCATTTTATTAGATTATAATATTTTGCAAGTTACTACACAGTACACACCAATATTAATCCGTTAACATATTTCAATATAACAGGTTATAATTATTTTATCTAACATACATTTCCAAATATTTCAAATTATTACTAGCAAATTTATGAATTGGGGGAAAAAAAATTGCAATTATAACGACATCATAAATGTCCTACCGTACAATAGTTAAAGTTTTAATTCTATTTTTATAAACTTTTCACCAACCGTTCGGTCTATTCTGACCAGAATTTCATCGTATCGGGGCGGGCGCTGGTGCACGTGCTGCACAAGCACCACGGTGGCAGCAAGTCTGCACAACTTTGTAGGGTTGCGAATTGTATTAGAAAATTGAACCGCATGGCTGAGCACCATCTTAACCCATCAGGTTGCGACACGACCATTCTGAAACTGACAAAAAAACGTGTTAGTAGGTGAATCCACACTACTGATGTTAGCTATATAAGAATATAGCTAACATAGGATGAGGAGATATATAAATATCATATATATAATTGTATTCAAAGCCAAGTTAAAATGTATCTAAAGTTTATTGTTACTGTTTACTTTCCACAATGTATATTCGAATGCAGATACTTACAAGATTATCAACCAGTTGCTACTATTAAATATTTTATACAGAATACTATATTACATTTTATTTAGTAAAAGTAATAACTAGTAATAATTTATTACCAGGAGTTTATTCAATTGATATTTCGACTTAAATAGTTAACCATTACAGAAATACATTTATATTCAAGTACCTACCCTAAGCAATTCAAAATGTAAGGGAACTTATTATAACAGTAAATTCTTAAAGAACCTTAACTGAACATAATAATTATAATATCTTTTAATAGTTTTGAAAGGTAATACCAAGAGAGTACTTAAATACCGATTGTTAATGAGCGGTTTTTATTTTGACAGTTCTACTAGTTTAAGAAAAATGCTGATAGATGGCATTAAACCTAAGTAATATTTGACATATTACTCTGTGTCCTGTGTAAAATGTCAATTTTCGCTTTGTTTTTTGTTTGTTTACCTTTCAACTTTCTTTCTTTCACTTGCAATAGTTTATTATTTATTAATTGTGCCCTGAGAACTAAACTAAACATGGCTAGTCCATGCGTAGTACAATTTTGTAAAAATATAGGTAACCACCGCTTTCCCCAAGATGAAACTCGGAGATCAAGATGGATAGAGGCTGTCAAACTTATAAAAACAGGATTAACTATAAGAAAAAATTCCTTCATATGTTCAATTCACTTTACACCAGCAGATTTCATCTCTCCGTCATCACATTTGGCAAGAGCCCCAAGAGGTAAAATATTTATCTTAGCGTGCAATAAGAAATAATAATAAAGTTTATTGACATTAGACTTAAATTAGTTACATTTTTTTAATTTCTTAACCTAAATATAAGTATATCTTTATGTTTGTTACCTATCTTGGGTATCATAACTTAATGGAAACATACTACAGTAGGTACCTTAGGAGTTCATACCTAAAAAACCAAACTTTTAAGTTTGCAGCTCATCGCCTAAAAAACTTAAAAGAAAAGCTGTTCCTTCTATATTCCCATGGAATAAAGTTTGTCAGCAAGCTAACCAGCTCCAGCAGCAGTCAGAGCCAATGTTAAATCCAACTGCAGTTCAGCCTACATATTCTCAATATATATATACCGACCACTTAAGAGTCGAAAATACTCGGCAGCAGGCTGAAATTTGGCATGTATATTTCTTAGAATGAAGAATGTAGAATGTAATGTTGGAGAAAAGTGTGATTAATTATTTGTTTGAAAAATCAAAGATATTGTTACGGACGTGAATAAAAGACAACTCTCCATATTTATAATTACAATATTTTAATCGGGCAGAGTCTCTGCTTATAACAGTATCAATCTATTCTTAAGTCTGGTCACAACGAAGAGTTACACCCTTATATATCATTGACAATCGTTAGGGCAAAAATCAATATGAGAACTATTTAATATCCGGTATGATTATAATTACCTATACCGGATATAATAGAATATGATTATTAGGTAGACAAATATTAATCTTATATAATATTAATCTTAATAACAAATATTAATAACATATATTTAATCTTATATAATTATTCTTACTTTAGTTAAGATAATAAATTGTATGACAATTTAATATTATGGAAGTGACGTCATGGGTTGCCATATTTAAATATTAAATAATTTAAAATAACTACAATAATATAATCTATAACAGTCAGTTGATTGATAAATTATTAATAAACAGTTCAATGAAATTAACACTAATATAAAATAAACACGCATAATTGTAATATCACGGATCTAGATGTGGGCACTGCCGAGACTGAAGATGTTTGTAACACTCGGCCATCCTGCATTTTGCCATGTCCCAGGGCAAGATGATTAGTTTTCGTCATATCTTTTTTGTGTACCTGAAAGAAATAAACGAAAACAGTAATTGCACTTAGAAAATATTTTAAATACATTATGACCAAAATATTATTTATATTTAATTGTGTCTATTTCAATTATTAAGTTATTTATCATAGTCAATTATCCTGCTGAGTTGGTTTAGTATCTCTTGGATCTGGTTTATTTAGTAGATGTTATTTTAGTGTAAACATTTATGTACACAAATTTTGCATAATATTTTGAATTATTATTTTATTGTCACATAGATAAATTGTTATTTTATAATCACATAAATCTAGTTTATTTACCTACTAGTTTTTATTTTAGTATCACACAGATATAGCATGTTTACTATATATTATTTCATAGTCACACAGATCTAGTTTAATTATTAGATTTTATTTTTGTATAACACAGATATAGCATGTTTACTCTATATTATTTCATGGTCAGACAGATCTAGTTTAATTACTAAGTAGTTTTTATTTTAGTATCACACAGATATAGCTTGTTTACTATATATTATTTCATGGTCACACAGATCTAGTTTAATTACTAGTTTTTATTTTAGTATCACACAGATATAGCTTGTTTACTATATATTATTTCATGGTCAAACAGATCTAGTTTAATTACTAGTTTTTATTTTAGTATCACACAGATATAGCTTGTTTACTATATATTATTTCATGGTCACACAGATCTAGTTTAATTACTAGTTTTTATTTTAGTATCACACAGATATAGCTTGTTTACTATATATTATTTCATGGTCACACAGATCTAGTTTAATTACTAGATTTTATTTTAGTATCACACAGATATAGCATGTTTACTATATATTATTTCATGGTCACACAGATCTAGTTTAATTACTAGATTTTATTTTAGTATCACACAGATATAGCATGTTTACTATATATTAGATAATATGCCCAAAGAAAGAGTATAATAAGCATCTCCAAACCCTTTCATTATTTCCTATATCCACTTTATTTCTGTGCCTATATCTGATGGTAATATTTCAAGTTAGTCAATCAATCCAATCATTTGTTTTCTTTTAATTTAAAATAATATTAAATTTACTACCAGTATAAATAACGACACTTGAGGAGCTAATAATTACGGGGCGCATAAAAACCACTTGATCATTTAAATTAAGAATCAATATACACACCGGATTTTGCTGATCCTGTTGCCGCGAAGGTCCGGGTGTAACGGCTACCCAGCAGCTTGCCGAAGTGTGTCACACAGTTGTTGTGCTCGGCAATCACGTGCCCCAGACCACAAGGCAGCTGTAGACCTTTTCTCCGCGCCGCCATGATGATTCCCGGAGTTTGCTGATCCTGTTGCCGCGAAGGTCCAGGTGTAACGGCTACCCAGCAGCTTGCCGAAGTGTGTCACACAGTTGTTGTGCTCGACAATCACGTGCCCCAGAGCATATGCTGTAGACATTTCCTCCGCGCCACCATGATGATTCCCGAGAAATTAAAGATAAGGAATTATTATCTTTACTAAAATTTTCTAAAAGACATATCCGAAATATACCATTTCTCGTGTTTGATAAGCTTTAGCATTAGCACGTAGTTTAGACGGTCTATCTATTATTACGAGTATAATCAACTACCATAAAAAGAAACCAAACTACTATTTAACAGAAAAATAAATAACGACGGTATTTAAAAAAAAGTTTCTCATAAGAAAAATACTTTGCAAAAGGTCAAGAATATTGTTTATAAAATATTTTTCTACTTAGTAGGTACAATATTATAATCATAATTATCTATATGTAATACTTAATTTAAAATAAGTATGTAATGTACATAGGGAAGTAAATGTACTAATCTTATTATTTAGCAAACGCCTGAACAAGGCACTAAGTTTTATATATTTTTCAATGTATTACGATTTATCATATTGTGTATGCAGTCTTTGCCAATAAAGAGTATAAAGTTTGATGTACCTACATGAAATTACATCTTGACCAGCAATATTCACATTTTATCGTAAAAATAACGAATCATGAGCCACACAGCGTGGTTTTCTCTTTTTGCCAGCGTAGGGTTGGGCGTGGAGTCATCAGAAACGAAAGAAAAAAAAAAAAAAAAAAAAAATCATCACTGACCTGTCTTCCTGTTTCCTTTTTTCGAGTCCATCTGGGTATGGCCTTGATACGTTTCTTCTTGATCCCACTTCTGAATTGTTACGGACGTGAATAAAAGACAACTCTCCATATTTATAATTACAATATTTTAATCGGGCAGAGTCTCTGCTTATAACAGTATCAATCTATTCTTAAGTCTGGTCACAACGAAGAGTTACACCCTTATATATCATTGACAATCGTTAGGGCAAAAATCAATATGAGAACTATTTAATATCCGGTATGATTATAATTACCTATACCGGATATAATAGAATATGATTATTAGGTAGACAAATATTAATCTTATATAATATTAATCTTAATAACAAATATTAATAACATATATTTAATCTTATATAATTATTCTTACTTTAGTTAAGATAATAAATTGTATGACAATTTAATATTATGGAAGTGACGTCATGGGTTGCCATATTTAAATATTAAATAATTTAAAATAACTACAATAATATAATCTATAACAGTCAGTTGATTGATAAATTATTAATAAACAGTTCAATGAAATTAACACTAATATAAAATAAACACGCATAATTGTAATATCACGGATCTAGATGTGGGCACTGCCGAGACTGAAGATGTTTGTAACAATATTGAAGCCAGCGAGCTATAATGTATGTAGGTTTCCTCGGAAGTAGGAGATCACTAAGAAAGGAATTTGAAAGGATTATTTTTGTGTATGAAACAGCATACCTACAGCGACTTAACCACTTGATGAATAATTTCACTACCTGAAAATGGTTATTAGCTATAATCTGGCAACCCTATTAACCACCCAACAAAGATCACAGATTTTTTTGACATATTACATTATGCAAGCGCCATCTTACGGTAGTCTCTGTACCTAAAAGTGACACTTCGAAAACTCCTCATTGAACATAACATAAGGCAATATGTGGGTAGATATAAGATTTAATTGGTGACCTAATTTCAATTTATAGAACATATCTAATCGAATAACAATATAAACTATCGATATTATATACTTCTATAATTTCTACACTTACATAATACGGAATAATGATCCAAATTAATATGAAATAACTTTATAGCTATAAATACACTTTAACTACGAAAGATATCAAAACGAACTGTATTATAAGCTTTACAACATTACAGAAATATTAAATCATCAAAAGAATTACCAATATATACATCAAGGAATATTAAATTACAGAAATAAGAATTATATTACAGAAACAAGTACATCACCTTAGTCTCAGCTTTCAGATCCAACTAGAGACCCTTGAAGCAGTGACAGCCCTTTTTATAACATACCAGGGTTGCCACAAATGTAGGGCATAGATTATAAATACAAAATGTACTTAAATACATTTTCTATTCACAATTACAATTATTTAAAAATATAAATTTAAGTAATCACAAAACATTTAAATACATCAGCGACTTATAAACAATAATATAGTTATTATCAATTACATTGTAATATCTTAGTTTATAACGGAAGTCTTAATAATATTTACATCAATTGTTATTACAGATACCACATTAAACATTAATCTATATTTTTATAATATGGACTGTTAGTATTTTACATTATACTCAAAATCATAATATTATATTAACATAGTTTTCATCTTATTATAAACTATACAGCATTAATATTGGTGTTGGCATGACTCATGTGTTTTAGTACCGTATCAACATCTAATAATAATATCTTACTCGGGAACCGGTCATGACAACAGTCAAGTTTAATCTGAAACCGTCTAGTTATATTTTAACTTTATTCATAATATTATATCCATACCTATATATAATCATACCTATTACACGCATAAGTGAGTATTGTTCTTATGCAGGTTACGTATAGGGTGCGTTTATGTCTTAAGGATATTTTACTACGCGCATTTAATAACGGATATAATTTGTAAAGTACAAATTTCGCTTTTCGGATCGCGGCTGTGACGTGAGTTGAAAAATTCATCGACTTGTTTAGAACTACACCTAGGTACTTAACGTTTTTGACTTCGGGAATGATGTTTCCGTGCAGACTAATAGGACTCATTTTTTGTCTAGAGGCCGTTTTTTTAACGAATTGGATGGCTTGGCTTTTGTCGGGATTCACTTCTATTCTCCACTTCGAGAACCAGTTACCGAGGTCGGTAACTGCCTCCTGAAGGGATTTTGCGGCTATAGAGGGCTTGCGGTGAGCACAGTACAAAGCTGTGTCATCCGCGAACATGGCTATTTGCACCTTAGGGTGTTTGGGAATGTCGCTAGTGTAGAGGTTATAGAGGGAGGGAGAGAGGACTGAGCCCTGTGGGACTCCCGCCGCTATGGGTCTTTGGGAGGAAAGAGTATCATGAAGTGTAGTATATAAAATGGTGTGTTGCTAATTGTCTTAATTTCTTGTAATTAAAAAATAAGTGGTGTGATACAATAAAACTTATAAATACATTGGTTTAGCGTTTTACTTTGAATTTTGATTTTAGTAAATCTACAATTTAATATATTTTTACAGTTAACTTTTGGCCATTCTACTTTATCATATTTTAGCTTTCTTAAATTTTATTATATTTTCATTCCCCTTTTGACATCAGAAGTGGTGATTCCTCTCCATCCCGCGATTTCTACTTCATTTGTCTAATCACATTTTTGTTTTCAGATACCTACCGCAACAATAGTTGGGAGTATATTTTACCGATGACAATGGCCTTTCACCACCCATGGTATCAACTATCAACACTACTTGTTGAACAATAGAATATTAGAAGAGAACTGGATATTGTTGCTGCAGGATGCCAAGTTAAAGAAAAGTAAATTGACCAGTGTATTTCAATGATGGTACTCCGTACTACATAAGGTACAAGTTGCAATGTGCAGGCTTGGGGAGACTGATTAAAAGATGTATTTGATCCGACTGTCGTTTAATAACTAACTTATATTACTAGCATTGATACAATATATTATAGGGAGGTGGTACATACACTACACCTCCCCCGTATTTTTGAAAAAAAAAATTACAACTAAGTTTTTTTTTACTAACATTACTTATATCTACACAAAATAATTATAAAATAAAACATCTTACACAATCTAATTAATATCTACGTAATTCTACAAAATACAAATCTGTTGTTGTTTTTTAAAAAAAATTATCGCAAAACCTGTTTTTTTAATAGTGATGGGATGTTGCCGATGTTATGAATAATTTTTAAAAATCTAAAATATGTTTAATAAAATAAAGTAACAATGTATACATTTTAATATATATATATATATATATATATATATAGATAATGTAAAATTATCTTCTCATTATTATTATTTCACATTTTACAAATTTTAAGTAGCCTACCTAAGGTATCATAATTCATCTCTTTTCTATGTTGCTCTTCTAGCATAAAATAAACTTCATGAAAATCATTAAAATAATAAAGAAACTCCATTTTATTTATGACAATTCATTTTCAATACATATACTTTCTTTCACCCTTTCATAGAAATATTTTCGTTTCACATTTTATTATCATTTCATTTATTTATAAACATCATTATCATCCTACCTACAGGTACCTTATTCCTTTTTTTTATTTTATTTATTTATAGTCGACTCTTTATTTCATTATTATGGTACTTTTATTTTCATATACTTCACGTGCGCACTTTATTTGGTACAATATTTCATTTCATTATCCACCATAAAACGGGACCTATTTTAAGACTAACCAACAAAAAAAAAAACAAAAAAAAAATGTCTCCAACCATTTTATTTAAGTGGAGGATTATTCCCGCCGAGCATGCTCTAAGTACCATTTATATTTTCCGTACCATTTTTGTACCATATTTAATACCAAAGGATTTTTTTTAAGGCTACTTGACCTCCAACTATTCTCACAGAGAAAACTCGTTTACACCATGATCGAATGAAGGATTCCTCTTGCGTATTTTTTAAAATAATGCATTCAGCATTTATTTATTCAACATACATAGCATTTTAGCTAGTATTGAATTTATGCACTATGGCATTTCCTTCCTAAACCTATCCAAAATCCTAACAAAATAACCAAATCCATAATTTTGACACACACATTATTTAAACTATCCAACAACTATTGGGTGATCAGGCCAACAGCTACTAAACATTCCAAACATCGGCGCATCCCTATCTAACAATCCTATTTCAATCTTATACCGTCTTATAAAACTAAAAACCAATATCCTTTACTTCAAACTAACCTTTTCTTTACATTCCTTCATAAAGCTTAAAGCATAAAGCTAGCTAAGTATGTTACAAAACTGAATATCACATTCCAAATCCTTCACAAATATATTACGTCAAATCCGTGTATGTATGTCATATCCAGTAATAATTATTCTAAGAAAATGTAGCTCATCTACTTACATTAATGTAGTTAAAAAGAATTTTAATACATATCCCAGAAATATAATGTCTCTTTTGAGCATTACCATATCAATTAAAATGTTACATACCTACTAACTTTTATATCATCTATCTACTTTTACCTAAACCCTTTCAACCAAAACTTTTCTTTTTACTACTAACTTTTAACTCGAATTGGATTACATTGGAATACATAGCTACATTAACATATTAATTTATTATTGTTATAAGTATTTGTCCTTGAAGGAAAGTTACTGTTGAGTGTTGCAATTTCAACACAATATTTTGCACATGTAAACTACTGGAATTCTAAATGCTTGTTTGACACTTTTGGATGCATGTTGCAACTTAAGGTTATGCATCATATTGCTAATGTTTTACTTTGTACCTTAAATGGTATAGCAAAAGTTGAGATGATATGCTATGCGATACTATTGATGATCTCATAACATAGACCATGGGTGGTCGACTAATAGTATTTAATTTAATTTTGCACTACTCAATACGAAAATATATTATTAACTTAAATCTTCTGAACTTTAAACTATGTAAACTAAATTACCAAAATTTATATTACTTTTAAGATACATACAAAACTAAAAAAAAAAAATTACGTTATTTTATGTTTTTAAAATTCCTATTACCAAAAAAAAAATCTTTTGTAAATTATAATTTTTGTACAACCCTAGCTTCAATTAACAAGTTTCTACTTACATTTACTTTGTTGCGCGAATGCTGCGTTGGCACCGCTGATATTTGACGCTTTTTCCAGCAAGGCGTTACTTACCTTGAAAACTTACCTGTGATGCTACCTAACTATTTAACCAACTGCGCCTAATACTTCGTTAGTTATGACTTATTAATATTACTATGTATATATATATATATAATTTGTGTCCATTAGTTTGATTTTTTCCATAAATCAAACTAATGGACACAAATTATCCTACATAATTTTTTCCTTAACTTTGAGTTAAACTTATTTTTCGTACACAAGTAATATATAGTAGTAATTATTATATTATTTAAAATGCATCGTCAACACCCATTTATAATATTTATTAATAGAATTGAATTAATTTTCTTTAATTTATCCATTCACATGGTACTTTTTTGTTATAAAAATCACCTTGGCCTTAGCCATTTTATTCCAAAAAATACAAGAGATATAGATATTACACGCTGATTTTACAGATAAGATAAAATTGAAACAGAAATATTAATACAAATTACACACATGCTATAAATAATTTAGAGAAAAATATAGATTCAGAAAAAATTATCGTGAAAATTACAATTTATCAAAATTCTACGTTACAAAATCTCTTTTCTTGTCCTCGGGTCGCTGATCTCCCGGCTGCATGCACTTCCGACTCGACCATCTCCCGGCTGCCTGCTCTACATTTCCACTCATCTGACTCCTACATCTCCCAGCTGCCTGCTCTCCATATCCACTCATCTGACTCCTACATCTCCCGGCTGCCTGCTCATCATCTCCATTTATTTCATTTCAACAACTCTTAGCTTCCTGCAGCTCATCAGCGCCATAATATTGTTCTTTATTTTTCACTAATTTGTCATTGTTCTTTTTTTATAACAGATTTGTATTGTCTCTATCCAATAGGTATATATTTATTTTAATATTACTTATTTATTATTTATTTAAAAGCTACACACACCGCCGGTAAAAATATTAATAGTTCATTTTCTTATTTTTGTAAATAGTTTATTATTTTTCACTAAGTTTTATATCACTTCACAAATAAGATTCTACTATGTCCAATTTTTAATCATATTTAATTTTATTGTCCCATCTGCGCAGCGCTGCCACGAGGCAGCACTGACAGGGTCGCCATGCAATGTGCAGGCTTGGGGAGACTGATTAAAAGATGTATTTGATCCGACTGTCGTTTAATAACTAACTTATATTACTAGCATTGATACAATATATAGGGAGGTGGTACATACACTACATTATTTATGTACAAATTGACTTTAATGATAAGACCAAATTTAGAAATTTTGTAATTGTTATATTTTAACAAAACTGCTAATTTAATTAAAAAAAAAACGTTAGTCAAAAAACGCCGTATGGCTGTAGATATATAAAATATACAACACAATAAACATAATAATTATGTAAAAATAGATAATATACATTATTATCTTAGTTCATTTTTACTCTGCTTATAATTTGAAGCCGATTGAGCATAAAGATAGGGAAATCGTTAAAAGGTTATATGAAAGTGATACATAATAAACAAAGCTTGCTTTAGATTATTATGTAATTAATGTTTGTAGTTATTGTTTGTAAGAATTTAGAATAGGTACGTCAAAACGTATCAATATTTTAACATAAACGACAATACCATATTTTATTTTGAACCAATAGCGGTTTTTCTTTCTACCCGCACTTTCGGATTATTTTTTTATTGTTATGTTTTTAAGTCAAATACTGTTGTAGTGTTTTGTGAGAAATGATCGTTCGTATCGTTTGTGTCCAGTGCCGACTATAAAGATTCTATTAACTATGACACACCCCGGAAGTAAAGTGGTATTATTAAGTTTTAGTGTTGAAATTGTTATAAACTTTTTCTATCGCTTTGGTGAAGGATGGCCCCTCGTTGAATAAAGATGATTTGGTTTTATCAAAAATATTGAGACGAATTATTACTATGGATAACGGTATGTTTCTATTTTATACAATATCACTAATTTTGGGGCTCACCAAAAGTAATTCTTAAAGAAACCCTTTTTTTAAAGTTAACATTGAGAATGTGGATAAGGGATGATGGTGTACAAATAAAACTGGATAGATTAGAAACGTTAAATAAAGAGTATTAGTGATAAAAGCATTTGTGTGAATCCGTTTAATACAACAGAGTATTTGTAATGTCTGATACTTATAATATAATTGTTTTTTTTTGTGTGGTCTATTGGGTCAAGAAACATTATGGGTAACAAAATTCATTGCAACGTTTTACTTAATATTTTTTTTAGTCTACAAAATATATCTGTGTTTGTATTTTAATATAATATATACAGTTATTTATCGAACACTAAAGAATGAGCAAAATGTTGACTAAACTAGATAATGCTTTAGCAACTGAGAATCTATATCATACAACTATAATATAAGTAAGGTATAACTTTTAATATTTATTTGTATTGTAGTAGGAACTTTACAAAAGCTTTCGCTAAACCAACTAAATGTAGCTATTAACTAATTATATGGCTTAATAATTCATTAAAATTGTAAGTTATAGAAATGAGTAATTTTTTTGTTTTTTGTATGATAATTATACCAGAAAATGGGTATGATACTAACATTTATTGCTTTTTCATCCCACATTGTTATATCTACAGTTTACATGGTACGAGACCATAATGAAAAATATTTAGACCATAATGAAATTAAGAGCAATTTGTGTTGTGACCTGTTGGAGGAGGCTCGGAAATTACAACTAAATATAGCCACTTCTACATAAAATAAAATTTCCTCTTATATTTTTGTTTTAGAAAAAAAATCTTGGGTTAGGTTAGGTTAGGTTTGGGTTGGGTTAGGTTTGATTTAGGTTGGGTTTGAGTTAAGTTAGGTTTGGGTTAGGTTTCCTCGAACAGTGGATGGCACAGTGTAGGAGTGCGCTAACTTACCGGATGGTGCAGATGTTGACCGGGCATGGATGCTTCGGCCATTACCTGCACCACATAGCCGGAAGAGAGCGCACACCCCAGTGCCACCATTGCCCGGAAGAAGACGATACGGCGCAGCACACGCTCGAGGCTTGTCCTGCTTGGGTAACCCAGCGAGCGGAGCTCTGCGCCGTACTTGGACTAGACCTGACTCTCCTGGCCATATTAACATCCATGGTCCGGTCGAGAGAAGCCTGGCAAGCAGTCTCCGACTTCTGCGAGTCCGTCATAACGCAGAAGGAGACTGCAGAGAGAGAAAGGGAGGCTGATGAAGCTGCTGATCCCCTACGGAGAAGGCGAGGAGGGCGAAGACGTGCTCAACATGAACGTCAACTCCCGCCCTAGTGGGTCTCGGGTGACGGATTGGGGAATTCGTCGCCCATTGCACGAGCCCGACCGGTTGTAGAACGTCCCGTGCCTTGGATTGTTCTCCCGGTGAAGACGCGACGCAATGTCGCGCGAAGGTCCTGCGTTGCGATAGGAACTGCTAACTGGGCCGCTGCTGTTATCATCTCAGGCGGGTCCGGCGGCCCAGCAACATGCAGAGGAGGAGGCACCGATGAGTTTTAGTGCAGTATACCCGGGTGCGGCCCTTTACCCCGCTCTCGGGGGAGTCTCACATATCCCGGTGGCCACTCCCCTCAACGTCATCGGGAATCTTTAAAAGATTTCTCATCGTAAAAAAAATTGGGTTAGGTTAGATTCGATATATATTAATATGAATCTAAAAATATATAAAAATATATTAAAACATGTGAAAGTCGGATTGGCCGAACGGGGTTATGTTTTTATGGTATAGTGGGCCCGAAAGACGTTGTTCTGTCAAGACAATGAATTGTATAAATAAATAATTATAAATACACCTAAGTACAAACTTATATCCACCAACCTACTGGGGAAATAACAAAGTCTGCCTCTTCTCACTCTAAACGCAATATTACTATTACCTACAGTAACAAGTTTTGTTTGTTGTCCAATATTTTATGATATTTGAACTATCTAACCTAACTAGAACTTGATTTGATATTAATAATGGCATGGCCTACCATCCCATACAATCTATCTTTAATACAAAAAAAAAATGCAATAGATGTCACTACTATTAACGTTTCTAAATTATAAAATGTAAATGTGCCGAACCAAGTACAAATATTCACATTAAAATAAATATAAGCATATTTTTTAAGCATAACATCACATTAAGCTAAATTCAACTCCTCAATTAAGAAGATACGAAACGAAATTAGTGATTAGTATTTTCTAATTGTGGCGCTAGATGGCGGTTTCCGGAATTTCTAAGGACTTCAGCCTTTGCCAGTCGCATTGCCAGTATTATACCATTTTCTAGTATTAGGTCGTGTCTATGTTATATATCTACTTTGAGATAATGGTAAACCAAATTAGTTCTTATGGAAATGTTGTTTATTGTTCCAAAAGTAAATAGTATTGTAGTATGCACATATAAGAATTGACTCTGTGTACCGCTAGTAATAACTACCATATCTGTCAGGCACGTCTGTCTATCACTACGGTTATGGTAATACTCTCCCCACTCTATGTGTCCTGTACATGGTATATATTCCGGCGATAAAGAGGCAATCAGTTATCAAACACTACATCCCTTCCTTATTTAAGTTTATATAATAATAACTTAAAGCTACACTTTCAAGATAGAAAAGTACAAGAATCAAGACTAGTCGAAATGCATATTCAGATTTATTTAACACTTTCCAAACGTACCTATGGACTTAATCAACATATTACTTTCTCTTTCTTTAACCTTAACCATAAGGATAACTTTATTTCCTTTCGTTATACTCATATAGTATAATAGTCATACTTAGCCTTTCCCTTTCCTTTTCTTTTTAATTGATTTGGTGAAAGAACATCTATGTATATAATATTTACATCAATGATCAACTCATTAAAATCTTAGTTAAAAAAAAAATTAAGACCAAAAGTAACTTTGATAATGTAATATAATATTAACTTATTTATTAGCTTTTAAATTCCAACATAAGGAATATTATATTAAACATTTAAGGCCCATACTTCTTGTTAGTAACAAAGTCTGTTACTATCCAGTAATGTATGACGAATAAATAATAATAATATAATAATAATAATCTTTATTTCGGGCGGCATAGGCCCATATTATAAATACCTTACAGACTAACATACATATTATAATTATAACTAAGATTTATCACGTATTATATTCGGCGACGTGATGTGCGCCTCGCTCCGGAGTCTCCCCCGGAATCTTCGGTAGGCTACACCCATCGGCCAGAACTCCTCCACCTCGAAGGTCGATAAGCGATGTGTCGGTACTCTCACCACAAAAGAACTAAAGTTAACTTTATGGCGAGACTCCAGACGCTCGACCCTCAAGTTGAAGGACGTCTTCTTCAAGATGTAGCCCACGACATCCTCGACCTTCGTGGACCAGTGCAGGCGGGACACGTACAGCGGCGTGGTGGGTATTTCACACCGCAGGCGCTGCTCGGGTCCGCAGGGTGCGGTGCCGCGGTGGTTACGGACGGCGGGCTTCCTCTTCTTTCTTCTCTCCACCAATGTGAAGCCCTCCTCATCGCACCTCCTGCTCTCACCCTCGTTAGATCGAGGAGGTTCTGCATTACGGCTTTCTTTAGCCTTGCGGCTCTCTTTCACCCCTTTTGTCTTCACCCCCTGGGGAGGTGCGGGGGAGCGGGCAGCGACACACGCAAAACTTTTCTTTTGCTGAGTCGCTGGTTGACTCAGCTTCCCCCCGTTCTCCCCTCTCTTTCACCTCAGCAGTGCGGTGATATACCTCGGATAGTACCCGAGCCTCAAGGTCCCACGGAGGGGACCCCGCCAGCGCCAACGCTGCATCGCCGGCTATCGTGCGGTAACCTCTTATCATCCGCAGCGCCATTGTGCGCTGCGGGCCTTTCAGGAGCGCTCTATTCGCGGCGCTCAGACTGTCCGCCCAGACTGGGGCTCCATAGAGGGCCATGGATTGGAGGACCCCCGTATAGAGCCTCCTACACGTGGACCACGGGCCTCCGATGTTGGGCAGGAGGCGCCCGAGGGCCACGGCCGTCTTCTTCAGTCTCGGTACCAATCGGCGGAAATGAGCGGCGAATGTCCATCTGGAGTCCAGGACCAGAAACTCTGTACTTAAATGAAATTTAATATTATTGAATCGAAATGTTATAAACTTTAAGATCTCAGCCAATTCACAAAAACAGTAAGTACTGTATATTACTTTAATATTAATCCGTAATTAAACGTCTTTAAATAACTATTTATTGAATCCAAATGTTATAAACTTTAATATAACAGCCATTTTTTTTTTAACTATTCTATTTTACTCAAATAATCTGTAACGAAACTCTGTAATTGAAATGTAATAATATTGAACCGAAATGTTTTAAGCTTAATTAATATCACAGCCATTTTCCAAAGCGGTAGATATTATTTTTATTCTAATTGAACCATAATGAAATTAAATATACCTCATAAATTATTGAATCCAAATGTTTGAAACTTAAATATTATCACTTAGCCATTTTCAAAAACAGTAGATACTCGTACTATATTTTACTAACATTTTAAACCATAACGAAACTCAAAATTTAATTGATAATCGAATCCAAATGTTTTAAACTTAAATACCTATCACTGAGCCTTTTTCAAGTATATTATGTTATATTATTAGACACTTATTATTCAATTATAAAATATCGGAATGTACCCTACCCATGAACGAACAGTTAGCACACTATATCACTGCCATTTTATTAGATTATAATATTTTGCAAGTTACTACACAGTACACACCAATATTAATCCGTTAACATATTTCAATATAACAGGTTATAATTATTTTATCTAACATACATTTCCAAATATTTCAAATTATTACTAGCAAATTTATGAATTGGGGGAAAAAAAATTGCAATTATAACGACATCATAAATGTCCTACCGTACAATAGTTAAAGTTTTAATTCTATTTTTATAAACTTTTCACCAACCGTTCGGTCTATTCTGACCAGAATTTCATCGTATCGGGGCGGGCGCTGGTGCACGTGCTGCACAAGCACCACGGTGGCAGCAAGTCTGCACAACTTTGTAGGGTTGCGAATTGTATTAGAAAATTGAACCGCATGGCTGAGCACCATCTTAACCCATCAGGTTGCGACACGACCATTCTGAAACTGACAAAAAAACGTGTTAGTAGGTGAATCCACACTACTGATGTTAGCTATATAAGAATATAGCTAACATAGGATGAGGAGATATATAAATATCATATATATAATTGTATTCAAAGCCAAGTTAAAATGTATCTAAAGTTTATTGTTACTGTTTACTTTCCACAATGTATATTCGAATGCAGATACTTACAAGATTATCAACCAGTTGCTACTATTAAATATTTTATACAGAATACTATATTACATTTTATTTAGTAAAAGTAATAACTAGTAATAATTTATTACCAGGAGTTTATTCAATTGATATTTCGACTTAAATAGTTAACCATTACAGAAATACATTTATATTCAAGTACCTACCCTAAGCAATTCAAAATGTAAGGGAACTTATTATAACAGTAAATTCTTAAAGAACCTTAACTGAACATAATAATTATAATATCTTTTAATAGTTTTGAAAGGTAATACCAAGAGAGTACTTAAATACCGATTGTTAATGAGCGGTTTTTATTTTGACAGTTCTACTAGTTTAAGAAAAATGCTGATAGATGGCATTAAACCTAAGTAATATTTGACATATTACTCTGTGTCCTGTGTAAAATGTCAATTTTCGCTTTGTTTTTTGTTTGTTTACCTTTCAACTTTCTTTCTTTCACTTGCAATAGTTTATTATTTATTAATTGTGCCCTGAGAACTAAACTAAACATGGCTAGTCCATGCGTAGTACAATTTTGTAAAAATATAGGTAACCACCGCTTTCCCCAAGATGAAACTCGGAGATCAAGATGGATAGAGGCTGTCAAACTTATAAAAACAGGATTAACTATAAGAAAAAATTCCTTCATATGTTCAATTCACTTTACACCAGCAGATTTCATCTCTCCGTCATCACATTTGGCAAGAGCCCCAAGAGGTAAAATATTTATCTTAGCGTGCAATAAGAAATAATAATAAAGTTTATTGACATTAGACTTAAATTAGTTACATTTTTTTAATTTCTTAACCTAAATATAAGTATATCTTTATGTTTGTTACCTATCTTGGGTATCATAACTTAATGGAAACATACTACAGTAGGTACCTTAGGAGTTCATACCTAAAAAACCAAACTTTTAAGTTTGCAGCTCATCGCCTAAAAAACTTAAAAGAAAAGCTGTTCCTTCTATATTCCCATGGAATAAAGTTTGTCAGCAAGCTAACCAGCTCCAGCAGCAGTCAGAGCCAATGTTAAATCCAACTGCAGTTCAGCCTACATATTCTCAATATATATATACCGACCACTTAAGAGTCGAAAATACTCGGCAGCAGGCTGAAATTTGGCATGTATATTTCTTAGAATGAAGAATGTAGAATGTAATGTTGGAGAAAAGTGTGATTAATTATTTGTTTGAAAAATCAAAGATATTGAAGCCAGCGAGCTATAATGTATGTAGGTTTCCTCGGAAGTAGGAGATCACTAAGAAAGGAATTTGAAAGGATTATTTTTGTGTATGAAACAGCATACCTACAGCGACTTAACCACTTGATGAATAATTTCACTACCTGAAAATGGTTATTAGCTATAATCTGGCAACCCTATTAACCACCCAACAAAGATCACAGATTTTTTTGACATATTACATTATGCAAGCGCCATCTTACGGTAGTCTCTGTACCTAAAAGTGACACTTCGAAAACTCCTCATTGAACATAACATAAGGCAATATGTGGGTAGATATAAGATTTAATTGGTGACCTAATTTCAATTTATAGAACATATCTAATCGAATAACAATATAAACTATCGATATTATATACTTCTATAATTTCTACACTTACATAATACGGAATAATGATCCAAATTAATATGAAATAACTTTATAGCTATAAATACACTTTAACTACGAAAGATATCAAAACGAACTGTATTATAAGCTTTACAACATTACAGAAATATTAAATCATCAAAAGAATTACCAATATATACATCAAGGAATATTAAATTACAGAAATAAGAATTATATTACAGAAACAAGTACATCACCTTAGTCTCAGCTTTCAGATCCAACTAGAGACCCTTGAAGCAGTGACAGCCCTTTTTATAACATACCAGGGTTGCCACAAATGTAGGGCATAGATTATAAATACAAAATGTACTTAAATACATTTTCTATTCACAATTACAATTATTTAAAAATATAAATTTAAGTAATCACAAAACATTTAAATACATCAGCGACTTATAAACAATAATATAGTTATTATCAATTACATTGTAATATCTTAGTTTATAACGGAAGTCTTAATAATATTTACATCAATTGTTATTACAGATACCACATTAAACATTAATCTATATTTTTATAATATGGACTGTTAGTATTTTACATTATACTCAAAATCATAATATTATATTAACATAGTTTTCATCTTATTATAAACTATACAGCATTAATATTGGTGTTGGCATGACTCATGTGTTTTAGTACCGTATCAACATCAAATAATAATATCTTACTCGGGAACCGGTCATGACAACAGTCAAGTTTAATCTGAAACCGTCTAGTTATATTTTAACTTTATTCATAATATTATATCCATACCTATATATAATCATACCTATTACACGCATAAGTGAGTATTGTTCTTATGCAGGTTACGTATAGGGTGCGTTTATGTCTTAAGGATATTTTACTACGCGCATTTAATAACGGATATAATTTGTAAAGTACAAATTTCGCTTTTCGGATCGCGGCTGTGACGTGAGTTGAAAAATTCATCGACTTGTTTAGAACTACACCTAGGTACTTAACGTTTTTGACTTCGGGAATGATGTTTCCGTGCAGACTAATAGGACTCATTTTTTGTCTAGAGGCCGTTTTTTTAACGAATTGGATGGCTTGGCTTTTGTCGGGATTCACTTCTATTCTCCACTTCGAGAACCAGTTACCGAGGTCGGTAACTGCCTCCTGAAGGGATTTTGCGGCTATAGAGGGCTTGCGGTGAGCACAGTACAAAGCTGTGTCATCCGCGAACATGGCTATTTGCACCTTAGGGTGTTTGGGAATGTCGCTAGTGTAGAGGTTATAGAGGGAGGGAGAGAGGACTGAGCCCTGTGGGACTCCCGCCGCTATGGGTCTTTGGGAGGAAAGAGTATCATGAAGTGTAGTATATAAAATGGTGTGTTGCTAATTGTCTTAATTTCTTGTAATTAAAAAATAAGTGGTGTGATACAATAAAACTTATAAATACATTGGTTTAGCGTTTTACTTTGAATTTTGATTTTAGTAAATCTACAATTTAATATATTTTTACAGTTAACTTTTGGTCATTCTACTTTATCATATTTTAGCTTTCTTAAATTTTATTATATTTTCATTCCCCTTTTGACATCAGAAGTGGTGATTCCTCTCCATCCCGCGATTTCTACTTCATTTGTCTAATCACATTTTTGTTTTCAGATACCTACCGCAACAATAGTTGGGAGTATATTTTACCGATGACAATGGCCTTTCACCACCCATGGTATCAACTATCAACACTACTTGTTGAACAATAGAATATTAGAAGAGAACTGGATATTGTTGCTGCAGGATGCCAAGTTAAAGAAAAGTAAATTGACCAGTGTATTTCAATGATGGTACTCCGTACTACATAAGGTACAAGTTGCAATGTGCAGGCTTGGGGAGACTGATTAAAAGATGTATTTGATCCGACTGTCGTTTAATAACTAACTTATATTACTAGCATTGATACAATATATTATAGGGAGGTGGTACATACACTACACCTCCCCCGTATTTTTGAAAAAAAAAATTACAACTAAGTTTTTTTTTACTAACATTACTTATATCTACACAAAATAATTATAAAATAAAACATCTTACACAATCTAATTAATATCTACGTAATTCTAC
This sequence comes from Celastrina argiolus, assembly GCA_905187575.2. Taxonomy (NCBI): domain Eukaryota; kingdom Metazoa; phylum Arthropoda; class Insecta; order Lepidoptera; family Lycaenidae; genus Celastrina; species Celastrina argiolus. The sequence continues at coordinate 3,496,161 of LR994602.1, forward strand.
AAAATACAAATCTGTTGTTGTTTTTTAAAAAAAATAATCGCAAAACCTGTTTTTTTAATAGTGATGGGATGTTGCCGATGTTATGAATAATTTTTAAAAATCTAAAATATGTTTAATAAAATAAAGTAACAATGTATACATTTTAATATATATATATATATATATATATATATATAGATAATGTAAAATTATCTTCTCATTATTATTATTTCACATTTTACAAATTTTAAGTAGCCTACCTAAGGTATCATAATTCATCTCTTTTCTATGTTGCTCTTCTAGCATAAAATAAACTTCATGAAAATCATTAAAATAATAAAGAAACTCCATTTTATTTATGACAATTCATTTTCAATACATATACTTTCTTTCACCCTTTCATAGAAATATTTTCGTTTCACATTTTATTATCATTTCATTTATTTATAAACATCATTATCATCCTACCTACAGGTACCTTATTCCTTTTTTTTATTTTATTTATTTATAGTCGACTCTTTATTTCATTATTATGGTACTTTTATTTTCATATACTTCACGTGCGCACTTTATTTGGTACAATATTTCATTTCATTATCCACCATAAAACGGGACCTATTTTAAGACTAACCAACAAAAAAAAAACAAAAAAAAAATGTCTCCAACCATTTTATTTAAGTGGAGGATTATTCCCGCCGAGCATGCTCTAAGTACCATTTATATTTTCCGTACCATTTTTGTACCATATTTAATACCAAAGGATTTTTTTTAAGGCTACTTGACCTCCAACTATTCTCACAGAGAAAACTCGTTTACACCATGATCGAATGAAGGATTCCTCTTGCGTATTTTTTAAAATAATGCATTCAGCATTTATTTATTCAACATACATAGCATTTTAGCTAGTATTGAATTTATGCACTATGGCATTTCCTTCCTAAACCTATCCAAAATCCTAACAAAATAACCAAATCCATAATTTTGACACACACATTATTTAAACTATCCAACAACTATTGGGTGATCAGGCCAACAGCTACTAAACATTCCAAACATCGGCGCATCCCTATCTAACAATCCTATTTCAATCTTATACCGTCTTATAAAACTAAAAACCAATATCCTTTACTTCAAACTAACCTTTTCTTTACATTCCTTCATAAAGCTTAAAGCATAAAGCTAGCTAAGTATGTTACAAAACTGAATATCACATTCCAAATCCTTCACAAATATATTACGTCAAATCCGTGTATGTATGTCATATCCAGTAATAATTATTCTAAGAAAATGTAGCTCATCTACTTACATTAATGTAGTTAAAAAGAATTTTAATACATATCCCAGAAATATAATGTCTCTTTTGAGCATTACCATATCAATTAAAATGTTACATACCTACTAACTTTTATATCATCTATCTACTTTTACCTAAACCCTTTCAACCAAAACTTTTCTTTTTACTACTAACTTTTAACTCGAATTGGATTACATTGGAATACATAGCTACATTAACATATTAATTTATTATTGTTATAAGTATTTGTCCTTGAAGGAAAGTTACTGTTGAGTGTTGCAATTTCAACACAATATTTTGCACATGTGTTTACATGTGCAACACAATATTTTGCACATGTGTTTACATGAATAATTACAGCTGTCACACTGACAGTGATACCAACTGCAACTTCACTCTGCTGCCCGTTGATACTTCAGTACCGACGTGAAGCGCTTCAATGCCGATCTAGCATTGGTTTCCACGCTTTGGACACAAACCACCGAAATCCGTCTCGGTTAGGACCATAAACAATCAAACAACACTCACTTGGCTTGTAACTTGTATTTGCGAACAGAGTCCCACACACTAACAAAAATATTTCACAACACTTATAGATTTCAAGAAAGTTTTCTATAGCGCGATGCAGAAAAGTGGAGTAAAGTGACAGCGCCATCTAGGCTGAACATTGTGAACTAAAACTAAGTAACCTATTAAATTTAGTGTACAATACGAAATTGGACAACATTAACATATTAATTTATTATTGTTATAAGTATTTGTCCTTGAAGGAAAGTTACTGTTGAGTGTTGCAATTTCAACACAATATTTTGCACATGTAAACTACTGGAATTCTAAATGCTTGTTTGACACTTTTGGATGCATGTTGCAACTTAAGGTTATGCATCATATTGCTAATGTTTTACTTTGTACCTTAAATGGTATAGCAAAAGTTGAGATGATATGCTATGCGATACTATTGATGATCTCATAACATAGACCATGGGTGGTCGACTAATAGTATTTAATTTAATTTTGCACTACTCAATACGAAAATATATTATTAACTTAAATCTTCTGAACTTTAAACTATGTAAACTAAATTACCAAAATTTATATTACTTTTAAGATACATACAAAACTAAAAAAAAAAAATTACGTTATTTTATGTTTTTAAAATTCCTATTACCAAAAAAAAAATCTTTTGTAAATTATAATTTTTGTACAACCCTAGCTTCAATTAACAAGTTTCTACTTACATTTACTTTGTTGCGCGAATGCTGCGTTGGCACCGCTGATATTTGACGCTTTTTCCAGCAAGGCGTTACTTACCTTGAAAACTTACCTGTGATGCTACCTAACTATTTAACCAACTGCGCCTAATACTTCGTTAGTTATGACTTATTAATATTACTATGTATATATATATATATAATTTGTGTCCATTAGTTTGATTTTTTCCATAAATCAAACTAATGGACACAAATTATCCTACATAATTTTTTCCTTAACTTTGAGTTAAACTTATTTTTCGTACACAAGTAATATATAGTAGTAATTATTATATTATTTAAAATGCATCGTCAACACCCATTTATAATATTTATTAATAGAATTGAATTAATTTTCTTTAATTTATCCATTCACATGGTACTTTTTTGTTATAAAAATCACCTTGGCCTTAGCCATTTTATTCCAAAAAATACAAGAGATATAGATATTACACGCTGATTTTACAGATAAGATAAAATTGAAACAGAAATATTAATACAAATTACACACATGCTATAAATAATTTAGAGAAAAATATAGATTCAGAAAAAATTATCGTGAAAATTACAATTTATCAAAATTCTACGTTACAAAATCTCTTTTCTTGTCCTCGGGTCGCTGATCTCCCGGCTGCATGCACTTCCGACTCGACCATCTCCCGGCTGCCTGCTCTACATTTCCACTCATCTGACTCCTACATCTCCCAGCTGCCTGCTCTCCATATCCACTCATCTGACTCCTACATCTCCCGGCTGCCTGCTCATCATCTCCATTTATTTCATTTCAACAACTCTTAGCTTCCTGCAGCTCATCAGCGCCATAATATTGTTCTTTATTTTTCACTAATTTGTCATTGTTCTTTTTTTATAACAGATTTGTATTGTCTCTATCCAATAGGTATATATTTATTTTAATATTACTTATTTATTATTTATTTAAAAGCTACACACACCGCCGGTAAAAATATTAATAGTTCATTTTCTTATTTTTGTAAATAGTTTATTATTTTTCACTAAGTTTTATATCACTTCACAAATAAGATTCTACTATGTCCAATTTTTAATCATATTTAATTTTATTGTCCCATCTGCGCAGCGCTGCCACGAGGCAGCACTGACAGGGTCGCCATGCAATGTGCAGGCTTGGGGAGACTGATTAAAAGATGTATTTGATCCGACTGTCGTTTAATAACTAACTTATATTACTAGCATTGATACAATATATAGGGAGGTGGTACATACACTACATTATTTATGTACAAATTGACTTTAATGATAAGACCAAATTTAGAAATTTTGTAATTGTTATATTTTAACAAAACTGCTAATTTAATTAAAAAAAAAACGTTAGTCAAAAAACGCCGTATGGCTGTAGATATATAAAATATACAACACAATAAACATAATAATTATGTAAAAATAGATAATATACATTATTATCTTAGTTCATTTTTACTCTGCTTATAATTTGAAGCCGATTGAGCATAAAGATAGGGAAATCGTTAAAAGGTTATATGAAAGTGATACATAATAAACAAAGCTTGCTTTAGATTATTATGTAATTAATGTTTGTAGTTATTGTTTGTAAGAATTTAGAATAGGTACGTCAAAACGTATCAATATTTTAACATAAACGACAATACCATATTTTATTTTGAACCAATAGCGGTTTTTCTTTCTACCCGCACTTTCGGATTATTTTTTTATTGTTATGTTTTTAAGTCAAATACTGTTGTAGTGTTTTGTGAGAAATGATCGTTCGTATCGTTTGTGTCCAGTGCCGACTATAAAGATTCTATTAACTATGACACACCCCGGAAGTAAAGTGGTATTATTAAGTTTTAGTGTTGAAATTGTTATAAACTTTTTCTATCGCTTTGGTGAAGGATGGCCCCTCGTTGAATAAAGATGATTTGGTTTTATCAAAAATATTGAGACGAATTATTACTATGGATAACGGTATGTTTCTATTTTATACAATATCACTAATTTTGGGGCTCACCAAAAGTAATTCTTAAAGAAACCCTTTTTTTAAAGTTAACATTGAGAATGTGGATAAGGGATGATGGTGTACAAATAAAACTGGATAGATTAGAAACGTTAAATAAAGAGTATTAGTGATAAAAGCATTTGTGTGAATCCGTTTAATACAACAGAGTATTTGTAATGTCTGATACTTATAATATAATTGTTTTTTTTTGTGTGGTCTATTGGGTCAAGAAACATTATGGGTAACAAAATTCATTGCAACGTTTTACTTAATATTTTTTTTAGTCTACAAAATATATCTGTGTTTGTATTTTAATATAATATATACAGTTATTTATCGAACACTAAAGAATGAGCAAAATGTTGACTAAACTAGATAATGCTTTAGCAACTGAGAATCTATATCATACAACTATAATATAAGTAAGGTATAACTTTTAATATTTATTTGTATTGTAGTAGGAACTTTACAAAAGCTTTCGCTAAACCAACTAAATGTAGCTATTAACTAATTATATGGCTTAATAATTCATTAAAATTGTAAGTTATAGAAATGAGTAATTTTTTTGTTTTTTGTATGATAATTATACCAGAAAATGGGTATGATACTAACATTTATTGCTTTTTCATCCCACATTGTTATATCTACAGTTTACATGGTACGAGACCATAATGAAAAATATTTAGACCATAATGAAATTAAGAGCAATTTGTGTTGTGACCTGTTGGAGGAGGCTCGGAAATTACAACTAAATATAGCCACTTCTACATAAAATAAAATTTCCTCTTATATTTTTGTTTTAGAAAAAAAATCTTGGGTTAGGTTAGGTTAGGTTTGGGTTGGGTTAGGTTTGATTTAGGTTGGGTTTGAGTTAGGTTAGGTTTGGGTTAGGTTTCCTCGAACAGTGGATGGCACAGTGTAGGAGTGCGCTTACTTACCGGATGGTGCAGATGTTGACCGGGCATGGATGCTTCGGCCATTACCTGCACCACATAGCCGGAAGAGAGCGCACACCCCAGTGCCACCATTGCCCGGAAGAAGACGATACGGCGCAGCACACGCTCGAGGCTTGTCCTGCTTGGGTAACCCAGCGAGCGGAGCTCTGCGCCGTACTTGGACTAGACCTGACTCTCCCGGCCATATTAACATCCATGGTCCGGTCGAGAGAAGCCTGGCAAGCAGTCTCCGACTTCTGCGAGTCCGTCATAACGCAGAAGGAGACTGCAGAGAGAGAAAGGGAGGCTGATGAAGCTGCTGATCCCCTACGGAGAAGGCGAGGAGGGCGAAGACGTGCTCAACATGAACGTCAACTCCCGCCCTAGTGGGTCTCGGGTGACGGATTGGGGAATTCGTCGCCCATTGCACGAGCCCGACCGGTTGTAGAACGTCCCGTGCCTTGGATTGTTCTCCCGGTGAAGACGCGACGCAATGTCGCGCGAAGGTCCTGCGTTGCGATAGGAACTGCTAACTGGGCCGCTGCTGTTATCGTCTCAGGCGGGTCCGGCGGCCCAGCAACATGCAGAGGAGGAGGCACCGATGAGTTTTAGTGCAGTATACCCGGGTGCGGCCCTTTACCCCGCTCTCGGGGGAGTCTCACAGATCCCGGTGGCCACTCCCCTCAACGTCATCGGGAATCTTTAAAAGATTTCTCATCGTAAAAAAAATTGGGTTAGGTTAGATTCGATATATATTAATATGAATCTAAAAATATATAAAAATATATTAAAACATGTGAAAGTCGGATTGGCCGAACGGGGTTATGTTTTTATGGTATAGTGGGCCCGAAAGACGTTGTTCTGTCAAGACAATGAATTGTATAAATAAATAATTATAAATACACCTAAGTACAAACTTATATCCACCAACCTACTGGGGAAATAACAAAGTCTGCCTCTTCTCACTCTAAACGCAATATTACTATTACCTACAGTAACAAGTTTTGTTTGTTGTCCAATATTTTATGATATTTGAACTATCTAACCTAACTAGAACTTGATTTGATATTAATAATGGCATGGCCTACCATCCCATACAATCTATCTTTAATACAAAAAAAAAATGCAATAGATGTCACTACTATTAACGTTTCTAAATTATAAAATGTAAATATGCCGAACCAAGTACAAATATTCACATTAAAATAAATATAAGCATATTTTTTAAGCATAACATCACATTAAGCTAAATTCAACTCCTCAATTAAGAAGATACGAAACGAAATTAGTGATTAGTATTTTCTAATAGTGGCGCTAGATGGCGGTTTCCGGAATTTCTAAGGACTTCAGCCTTTGCCAGTCGCATTGCCAGTATTATACCATTTTCTAGTATTAGGTCGTGTCTATGTTATATATCTACTTTGAGATAATGGTAAACCAAATTAGTTCTTATGGAAATGTTGTTTATTGTTCCAAAAGTAAATAGTATTGTAGTATGCACATATAAGAATTGACTCTGTGTACCGCTAGTAATAACTACCATATCTGTCAGGCACGTCTGTCTATCACTACGGTTATGGTAATACTCTCCCCACTCTATGTGTCCTGTACATGGTATATATTCCGGCGATAAAGAGGCAATCAGTTATCAAACACTACATCCCTTCCTTATTTAAGTTTATATAATAATAACTTAAAGCTACACTTTCAAGATAGAAAAGTACAAGAATCAAAACTAGTCGAAATGCATATTCAGATTTATTTAACACTTTCCAAACGTACCTATGGACTTAATCAACATATTACTTTCTCTTTCTTTAACCTTAACCATAAGGATAACTTTATTTCCTTTCGTTATACTCATATAGTATAATAGTCATACTTAGCCTTTCCCTTTCCTTTTCTTTTTAATTGATTTGGTGAAAGAACATCTATGTATATAATATTTACATCAATGATCAACTCATTAAAATCTTAGTTAAAAAAAAATTAAGACCAAAAGTAACTTTGATAATGTAATATAATATTAACTTATTTATTAGCTTTTAAATTCCAACATAAGGAATATTATATTAAACATTTAAGGCCCATACTTCTTGTTAGTAACAAAGTCTGTTACTATCCAGTAATGTATGACGAATAAATAATAATAATATAATAATAATAATCTTTATTTCGGGCGGCATAGGCCCATATTATAAATACCTTACAGACTAACATACATATTATAATTATAACTAAGATTTATCACGTATTATATTCGGCGACGTGATGTGCGCCTCGCTCCGGAGTCTCCCCCGGAATCTTCGGTAGGCTACACCCATCGGCCAGAACTCCTCCACCCCGAAGGTCGATAAGCGATGTGTCGGTACTCTCACCACAAAAGAACTAAAGTTAACTTTATGGCGAGACTCCAGACGCTCGACCCTCAAGTTGAAGGACGTCTTCTTCAAGATGTAGCCCACGACATCCTCGACCTTCGTGGACCAGTGCAGGCGGGACACGTACAGCGGCGTGGTGGGTATTTCACACCGCAGGCGCTGCTCGGGTCCGCAGGGTGCGGTGCCGCGGTGGTTACGGACGGCGGGCTTCCTCTTCTTTCTTCTCTCCACCAATGTGAAGCCCTCCTCATCGCACCTCCTGCTCTCACCCTCGTTAGATCGAGGAGGTTCTGCATTACGGCTTTCTTTAGCCTTGCGGCTCTCTTTCACCCCTTTTGTCTTCACCCCCTGGGGAGGTGCGGGGGAGCGGGCAGCGACACACGCAAAACTTTTCTTTTGCTGAGTCGCTGGTTGACTCAGCTTCCCCCCGTTCTCCCCTCTCTTTCACCTCAGCAGTGCGGTGATATACCTCGGATAGTACCCGAGCCTCAAGGTCCCACGGAGGGGACCCCGCCAGCGCCAACGCTGCATCGCCGGCTATCGTGCGGTAACCTCTTATCATCCGCAGCGCCATTGTGCGCTGCGGGCCTTTCAGGAGCGCTCTATTCGCGGCGCTCAGACTGTCCGCCCAGACTGGGGCTCCATAGAGGGCCATGGATTGGAGGACCCCCGTATAGAGCCTCCTACACGTGGACCCCGGGCCTCCGATGTTGGGCAGGAGGCGCCCGAGGGCCACGGCCGTCTTCTTCAGTCTCGGTACCAATCGGCGGAAATGAGCGGCGAATGTCCATCTGGAGTCCAGGACCAGAAACTCTGTACTTAAATGAAATTTAATATTATTGAATCGAAATGTTATAAACTTTAAGATCTCAGCCAATTCACAAAAACAGTAAGTACTGTATATTACTTTAATATTAATCCGTAATTAAACGTCTTTAAATAACTATTTATTGAATCCAAATGTTATAAACTTTAATATAACAGCCATTTTTTTTTTAACTATTCTATTTTACTCAAATAATCTGTAACGAAACTCTGTAATTGAAATGTAATAATATTGAACCGAAATGTTTTAAGCTTAATTAATATCACAGCCATTTTCCAAAGCGGTAGATATTATTTTTATTCTAATTGAACCATAATGAAATTAAATATACCTCATAAATTATTGAATCCAAATGTTTGAAACTTAAATATTATCACTTAGCCATTTTCAAAAACAGTAGATACTCGTACTATATTTTACTAACATTTTAAACCATAACGAAACTCAAAATTTAATTGATAATCGAATCCAAATGTTTTAAACTTAAATACCTATCACTGAGCCTTTTTCAAGTATATTATGTTATATTATTAGACACTTATTATTCAATTATAAAATATCGGAATGTACCCTACCCATGAACGAACAGTTAGCACACTATATCACTGCCATTTTATTAGATTATAATATTTTGCAAGTTACTACACAGTACACACCAATATTAATCCGTTAACATATTTCAATATAACAGGTTATAATTATTTTATCTAACATACATTTCCAAATATTTCAAATTATTACTAGCAAATTTATGAATTGGGGGAAAAAAAATTGCAATTATAACGACATCATAAATGTCCTACCGTACAATAGTTAAAGTTTTAATTCTATTTTTATAAACTTTTCACCAACCGTTCGGTCTATTCTGACCAGAATTTCATCGTATCGGGGCGGGCGCTGGTGCACGTGCTGCACAAGCACCACGGTGGCAGCAAGTCTGCACAACTTTGTAGGGTTGCGAATTGTATTAGAAAATTGAACCGCATGGCTGAGCACCATCTTAACCCATCAGGTTGCGACACGACCATTCTGAAACTGACAAAAAAACGTGTTAGTAGGTGAATCCACACTACTGATGTTAGCTATATAAGAATATAGCTAACATAGGATGAGGAGATATATAAATATCATATATATAATTGTATTCAAAGCCAAGTTAAAATGTATCTAAAGTTTATTGTTACTGTTTACTTTCCACAATGTATATTCGAATGCAGATACTTACAAGATTATCAACCAGTTGCTACTATTAAATATTTTATACAGAATACTATATTACATTTTATTTAGTAAAAGTAATAACTAGTAATAATTTATTACCAGGAGTTTATTCAATTGATATTTCGACTTAAATAGTTAACCATTACAGAAATACATTTATATTCAAGTACCTACCCTAAGCAATTCAAAATGTAAGGGAACTTCTTATAACAGTAAATTCTTAAAGAACCTTAACTGAACATAATAATTATAATATCTTTTAATAGTTTTGAAAGGTAATACCAAGAGAGTACTTAAATACCGATTGTTAATGAGCGGTTTTTATTTTGACAGTTCTACTAGTTTAAGAAAAATGCTGATAGATGGCATTAAACCTAAGTAATATGTCAAGTCCTGTGTAAAATGTCAATTTTCGCTTTGTTTTTTGTTTGTTTACCTTTCAACTTTCTTTCTTTCACTTGCAATAGTTTATTATTTATTAATTGTGCCCTGAGAACTAAACTAAACATGGCTAGTCCATGCGTAGTACAATTTTGTAAAAATATAGGTAACCACCGCTTTCCCCAAGATGAAACTCGGAGATCAAGATGGATAGAGGCTGTCAAACTTATAAAAACAGGATTAACTATAAGAAAAAATTCCTTCATATGTTCAATTCACTTTACACCAGCAGATTTCATCTCTCCGTCATCACATTTGGCAAGAGCCCCAAGAGGTAAAATAGTTATCTTAGCGTGCAATAAGAAATAATAATAAAGTTTATTGACATTAGACTTAAATTAGTTACATTTTTTTAATTTCTTAACCTAAATATAAGTATATCTTTATGTTTGTTACCTATCTTGGGTATCATAACTTAATGGAAACATACTACAGTAGGTACCTTAGGAGTTCATACCTAAAAAACCAAACTTTTAAGTTTGCAGCTCATCGCCTAAAAAACTTAAAAGAAAAGCTGTTCCTTCTATATTCCCATGGAATAAAGTTTGTCAGCAAGCTAACCAGCTCCAGCAGCAGTCAGAGCCAATGTTAAATCCAACTGCAGTTCAGCCTACATATTCTCAATATATATATACCGACCACTTAAGAGTCGAAAATACTCGGCAGCAGGCTGAAATTTGGCATGTATATTTCTTAGAATGAAGAATGTAGAATGTAATGTTGGAGAAAAGTGTGATTAATTATTTGTTTGAAAAATCAAAGATATTGAAGCCAGCGAGCTATAATGTATGTAGGTTTCCTCGGAAGTAGGAGATCACTAAGAAAGGAATTTGAAAGGATTATTTTTGTGTATGAAACAGCATACCTACAGCGACTTAACCACTTGATGAATAATTTCACTACCTGAAAATGGTTATTAGCTATAATCTGGCAACCCTATTAACCACCCAACAAAGATCACAGATTTTTTTGACATATTACATTATGCAAGCGCCATCTTACGGTAGTCTCTGTACCTAAAAGTGACACTTCGAAAACTCCTCATTGAACATAACATAAGGCAATATGTGGGTAGATATAAGATTTAATTGGTGACCTAATTTCAATTTATAGAACATATCTAATCGAATAACAATATAAACTATCGATATTATATACTTCTATAATTTCTACACTTACATAATACGGAATAATGATCCAAATTAATATGAAATAACTTTATAGCTATAAATACACTTTAACTACGAAAGATATCAAAACGAACTGTATTATAAGCTTTACAACATTACAGAAATATTAAATCATCAAAAGAATTACCAATATATACATCAAGGAATATTAAATTACAGAAATAAGAATTATATTACAGAAACAAGTACATCACCTTAGTCTCAGCTTTCAGATCCAACTAGAGACCCTTGAAGCAGTGACAGCCCTTTTTATAACATACCAGGGTTGCCACAAATGTAGGGCATAGATTATAAATACAAAATGTACTTAAATACATTTTCTATTCACAATTACAATTATTTAAAAATATAAATTTAAGTAATCACAAAACATTTAAATACATCAGCGACTTATAAACAATAATATAGTTATTATCAATTACATTGTAATATCTTAGTTTATAACGGAAGTCTTAATAATATTTACATCAATTGTTATTACAGATACCACATTAAACATTAATCTATATTTTTATAATATGGACTGTTAGTATTTTACATTATACTCAAAATCATAATATTATATTAACATAGTTTTCATCTTATTATAAACTATACAGCATTAATATTGGTGTTGGCATGACTCATGTGTTTTAGTACCGTATCAACATCAAATAATAATATCTTACTCGGGAACCGGTCATGACAACAGTCAAGTTTAATCTGAAACCGTCTAGTTATATTTTAACTTTATTCATAATATTATATCCATACCTATATATAATCATACCTATTACACGCATAAGTGAGTATTGTTCTTATGCAGGTTACGTATAGGGTGCGTTTATGTCTTAAGGATATTTTACTACGCGCATTTAATAACGGATATAATTTGTAAAGTACAAATTTCGCTTTTCGGATCGTGGCTGTGACGTGAGTTGAAAAATTCATCGACTTGTTTAGAACTACACCTAGGTACTTAACGTTTTTGACTTCGGGAATGATGTTTCCGTGCAGACTAATAGGACTCATTTTTTGTCTAGAGGCCGTTTTTTTAACGAATTGGATGGCTTGGCTTTTGTCGGGATTCACTTCTATTCTCCACTTCGAGAACCAGTTACCGAGGTCGGTAACTGCCTCCTGAAGGGATTTTGCGGCTATAGAGGGCTTGCGGTGAGCACAGTACAAAGCTGTGTCATCCGCGAACATGGCTATTTGCACCTTAGGGTGTTTGGGAATGTCGCTAGTGTAGAGGTTATAGAGGGAGGGAGAGAGGACTGAGCCCTGTGGGACTCCCGCCGCTATGGGTCTTTGGGAGGAAAGAGTATCATGAAGTGTAGTATATAAAATGGTGTGTTGCTAATTGTCTTAATTTCTTGTAATTAAAAAATAAGTGGTGTGATACAATAAAACTTATAAATACATTGGTTTAGCGTTTTACTTTGAATTTTGATTTTAGTAAATCTACAATTTAATATATTTTTACAGTTAACTTTTGGCCATTCTACTTTATCATATTTTAGCTTTCTTAAATTTTATTATATTTTCATTCCCCTTTTGACATCAGAAGTGGTGATTCCTCTCCATCCCGCGATTTCTACTTCATTTGTCTAATCACATTTTTGTTTTCAGATACCTACCGCAACAATAGTTGGGAGTATATTTTACCGATGACAATGGCCTTTCACCACCCATGGTATCAACTATCAACACTACTTGTTGAACAATAGAATATTAGAAGAGAACTGGATATTGTTGCTGCAGGATGCCAAGTTAAAGAAAAGTAAATTGACCAGTGTATTTCAATGATGGTACTCCGTACTACATAAGGTACAAGTTGCAATGTGCAGGCTTGGGGAGACTGATTAAAAGATGTATTTGATCCGACTGTCGTTTAATAACTAACTTATATTACTAGCATTGATACAATATATTATCTAATAAAAATCTAAAATATGTTTAATAAAATAAAGTAACAATGTATACATTTTAATATATATATATATATATATATATATATATATATATATATATATATATATATATATAGATAATGTAAAATTATCTTCTCATTATTATTATTTCACATTTTACAAATTTTAAGTAGCCTACCTAAGGTATCATAATTCATCTCTTTTCTATGTTGCTCTTCTAGCATAAAATAAACTTCATGAAAATCATTAAAATAATAAAGAAACTCCATTTTATTTATGACAATTCATTTTCAATACATATACTTTCTTTCACCCTTTCATAGAAATATTTTCGTTTCACATTTTATTATCATTTCATCTATACATATAATAAATCTGTAGAGGAGTCGTGTCTGTACATTGAAGATATTTGAGAAAAAATAATATAGGGGACGTTTATTTACGCAATAGTACCCAAAACTATGATTTTTGAAATTTTTGTCTGTTTGTCTGTTTGTCTGTTGGTTTGTGCACGCTAATCTCAGAAACGGCTTATCCAATTAAGATGTACTTTTCAGTAATATATTGCGGCAAGTTTCATTTAACATTTAGTGTTTGTTTTATGTAAATCGGTTTATAAATAAAAAAGTTATGACAATTTAAAAAGATCATGTCGTACTTGCTGGACGTTTGTAGGAATCGCGCCGGGCCCGGGAGCCGCGCGCCGCTTCAAATTTTATTCGCAGCAAACGCACCGCGGCTGCGGGGGCCGGCGGGGGTGACTTTATATTTGTTAGTTGTTATATAAGCTGGGGACAATCTAAGTTTTTTTTTTGAGTTTCTTTATTACGAAAGTTATTTGTATAAAATCAGTTAGTACTTTTACTGTAAAGTCCTCTGTGACAAGTAGGTACTGTATGTACATATTTATTAGTTAGAAATGTAATATAAATAAATAAATAAAAACCGGCCAAGTGCGAGTTGGCCTTGCGCACCGAGAGCTCCATACAAACCTGATTGACATATTGAGACCTGAGTATTTGATATAAGTTTCAATTAAATACATTCATGACAAAACGGTACTAAGTTTTAAAAAATCTAAATATTTTTATTACCTATCTATATAATGTAACTAAAAACGTAATATGGTTTTAGACGTTGCTTGGTTTCAAATTTTATGATTTTAAGTTCACGGGAAGTACCTTTTAGGTTTTGATTCCCTTGCGAGTGTCTAAAATGACGTTAGCGACATAAGCGACAGTAGCTTTTGATTGCATTGGCTAAAAAGTCTGATTTTTTCACTACTTCAAGGAACAGTAGATCCTGAGTATTTTATATAATTTTCATCTTAATTATACCTTTACGCGTTTCTGAGTAAAAGGGCCTTGACAGACAGACGGACATGGAAGTGTGTAATATGTGTGTGGATATTATGTATTTCGTTTTTTCCTTTTGAGGTACGGAACCTTAAAAACAGTTCTAAGATTTTTTTTTTAATATATTGCTCTTTTTGTTTGTTTTTTCTATTTTATAAGTTAGACGTTAAAACATCTTGATAGTTACTAAACAGTGTTATAGGGGAAAACTGTTAATTCTACCTTTTGTTAAATTCTAACCATTTACGGCCTGCCCTGGATATGTGTTAACAGTGTGATTATTATAGGTTTTTTTTTGCCAAATATTATAATAATGATAAAATATTCTCTTATAAAAATCTATCTTACAAGAGATAGCGAGATGCAGAACCATAATAGCGACATCTATACGCCAACTGCAATTATAACAAAGTTGAGTACCTACATTTATAAAATACGTTATCCGAGAATCGATTTTAGTATTATTAATTAAGAAAATCGAAATTCAGTCCTCAGCGTGTTATTAGCAACTAGCTGTGCCCGCGACTTCGTTCGCGTGGTGTTTGATTGACTTAACCCAAAACCCGAAATGTGAATTGTTTGTTTGTTTAAACGCGCTAATCTCAGGAACTATTGGTCCGATTTGAAAAAATATTTTTTTGGATAGTCCATTTATAGAGGAAGGCTTTAGGCTATAATATAACATTACGCTGCGACCAATACCAGTCGGGCGTCGTCGTCGCCCGACGCCGCGACGCGATGCCGACGCTGCGACGCGATGCCGACGCCGCGACGCGACACCAACACCCGACGCCGACGCCCGACGCCGCGACGCCGACGCGCGACGCCGCGACGCCGACGCGCGACGCCGCGACACCGACGCCGCGACTCGCAACGTCGAGACGCCGACGCCCGACGCCCGATATCCGCGAACAAACATATATACGGTTGAATTGAGAAACCTCCTCCTTTTTTGAAAGTCGGTTAAAATACTGTTTCTATTGCATCGCGTCGCTGTGTACTGTGTAAGTAGATAAGCGATCGCCCCGCGCGTCCCGCACACCCCGCAGTCTACACGCGTCGAAATTCGTTCGACTAACTTCAAATTTATCGTCACTACTCGGCTCCTATGTGTCTCAGCGTTATGTTTTATAACCTATAACCTGCTCAGGAGTATGGACTACAATCGTACTAAGTTTGGTTAAAATCCCTTCAGTAGTTTTTGTTCCATGCGTGCACATACAGACAGACAGACAAAAAATTTATTGATTGCATTTTTGGTATCAGTGTCGATCTCCAATAAGAATTTTGAAAAAATATTCAATGTACAGAATTGACCTCTCTAGAGTTTTATTATAAGTATAGATATAGATATAGATGTATAATATGTTGCATTCTATAATATTATAGTTCTTATTCCGTCCGTTCAAATTCATACAGCCTACTACTACTGTACATTTTTATAGTCTTCTTTGTCCAAATTATGTATTCTATAACTATCATAATATATAGAATTTTTATTAACATATATTGTGTTTACAGTTAAACTAAAAAAGTTATGTCAATACCTATAAGTTAGATTTATGTTTTATCGATATTTATATTTCTTAGTTTTTATGTTAGGTACAACTTATGTTTGTTTTCTTTCTTTTGGACTTTCTATATTTTGCTACTTTTCTGTATAAAATCAGTTTGTCTGTATAAAAACAGCCATGTGATTTGTATCATTCATTACATACATGTTTGTTTGCGTAGGTTATTAATAAATAAAAAAACCGGGCAAGTGCGAGTCGGACTTGCGCACTGTGAAGACTGCAGTATTTTGCGGCGCGCTGACTTAATACCATTGTCTCCACACCAGCGCAGCGGCGGCGTGAAATCGATCATCGTCTGCAGTCGCTGCGGCGCAAAATCCATACAAATCTTAGTAGTTAGTACAGAGATGTTCGTCGTGTATGTGAGCGTACTATCAAGTAGTCCCGTTCGCAATATAGTAATTATACACGGTCATTTGTCAAGCTGGTAGTAGGAATTGTCAGCATACTATAAAATAGATTTTTAAATACCTAAACGACAGTTTTTATAACCAAAAAATATATTTAAAACAGATTTATTATAACACTGCCCCAAATCACTTTTCCACGCGTACGAAGTCGCGGGCACAGCTAGTTTATTTATAAACATCATTATCATCCTACCTACAGGTACAGTCGGCGACAAATCCGGTTTACCAGTTTGGCGAAAGAATCGGATGCGTAAGCGTAGAGTCTAGCCCCGCCTTCCCTTAGATTTGAGCCAATCACGGGAGAGTTGTGGCGTGCGCTCGATCATAAACAAAGTATAATATTTGTTTAATGTAACAATCAGTTGCAATTAGCACCCCGCTGGTTGTCAACGTCCGTGTTTTTTTTGTAATTTGTTTCGCTTGCGCCCCGTTTCGGATTGAATATTTTTGATTGAGTGCACTTCTGAAGACCTTCGCTTTTTCGTATTGGACAGTTTTTGATAGCCTTATTATTGACCTGTGCTTTTAAATAGACTGGAAAAATGCCTGCAAATTTGACGAGTGACATAAGGAATCAAATAGTTTTCCTTAACGATCAAGGGCGGAACATATCAGAAATATCCAGGGAATTGAACATTTCGGTGAGTAAATATTATTATTATTATTGTTTAATTTAGACCGCTAAGAGTTACTTTGTGTTTTATACCTACTTGTTTCTTAAAACTATTGCGAACTAGTATTTTACTATCAAGCTCTCATATCACTTTAGACAGATGAAAACCAACAGCATAATACAAATGATTTTACAAACTTGGTATCTTACAAAAGTTGGCTTTACTTACTATTATTGGCTTTACTTTTGTAAGATACTAAGTTTGTAAAATTATTTGTATTATGCTGTTGGTTTTCATAATAAAAAATAAATAAATTATTTTAGTACTTCTACTATCTACGATAATAAAATTCTCGTGTCACAGTGTAAGTTATCTTACTCCTCCGAAACGGATGAACGATTCTTATGAAATTTTATATGCATATTTTTTTTAATAATGTAGAACTAAAAATGCGGGTTGTGGGTTCCGTGTGCGGCTCCACGTGGCGGGTTTGCGGGTTTCACGATGTAAATGCTCAACCAAGTGGGCACGAGTCTGCACTCTGCTAGTAATATTTTAAATGTTTAGTTTTTCATAATAAATTAAAAATACTTTTCATTATTAGAGTCTGACAAGCCTGTCGTTATAGCTAAAAATATAGGTTCTATTCTATATATATTCAATTAGTCACGTATGTAGATTGTAGCGTATTATGTTTGCTTATAAATACATTTATAATAACCTAAATAAAGCTGTTTCAAAAAATATATAATATTTAAATGGAACAATTTTATAAATTTAGATAACAGGTGTCAGAGTTATGACTCATGCATTATTCCTGCGTGGGAATAAGGTTTATTTTATTTGATCACTGTCTGGATTTATTGCACAAAACATTTCTATTGTTTCTATGCACGTGTTGTCGTTTCACACCGAGGAACCGGTTAATCAGCCTTTAGTAAACGCATCGGAACAAGTTTATGATAAGATTTAGTATTCCAAGAAATTGGTAAAAAGTAAAAACATAATACGTTGTTAATACAATTTCGGCCCGCAGTTATTTATTTATTGTTGTTGTAAATTGTTGTGTGTATATTTTGTTTAGTGTCAGCTTTGTTCAAAATAAGTAAAGTATTTAATTAAAAAAAATAACCAATGCAATTTATTGCTCTGCGAACTAAAAATTTTTATAATTTATTGCAGATTAGCAAACAGGGACGAATTCTTTAGTAGGTATTTAACTTTTACGCGTGTAACGGATCCTGGCATAAATGTTTTTCTTATAACATTGTTACGGAATATTTAGTATATTTTCTACTTTTTTCATAAGTTCATGAAAGATGAAACCATTTTTTCTGTGCCGGCCTGTAGTTACAAACACTACAGACTGGCACAGAAAAAATTGTTTCATCTTGTAAATTGTTAACATAATAACATTATACCTACTAGGTTATAATATACTAGTTATAAAAAAAGGCAATAAAAGTTTATTTTGATTTTATTGTTAGACCTGCCTTTGGAACGAATGTAATGTCACTAATAACTCTACAACTGAGAGCTAAAAGCTAATTAATTTTATAAATTTCTAAACATTATTTAAAATATATTTTAATAGCATTCGGCTATTAGATAACCTTAAATATATCAATATGAAAGTATAATATAAAAACTTAGTAGTATTATAAACGTAATAAGGTTAAATATAAAAAAAAACGAAAAAAATAACTATGTAAATATGTATTCACTCAGCATACTGTTGCGAACCTAACAGTTCACAACGCTAATTTTCAGTGAACACCGTAGATAGACAAACAATCAAATAATAAAAATGATAATTATCATATTATAAAATTATAAATTATATGATAAAATAAAATAATGGAGTATAGAATAATACAAAAGATGAGATCAATAACAATCAGTAGTGCTTAAAGACTAATTACAATAATACCTAAACAATATATTTAAAAATATCATTATAAAATATAAGTGTAAGCCCAATTTTACAATCCCCTGTTCGCACAATTCTCGTAAAACTTTATCCATCTCTTACTAATATATAGATACCTAATGCCCTTTTGTATTTTTTCAGAGGTCTACTGTGCGTCGGTGGGTTAATAGAAACGCCGACGAAGGATCAACGACCGACCATCCTCGTGCATCTCGTCGAAGGATTTTAAATACTCCTAGAAAAGACCGAATGAAGGAAATATATACCGAGCGACCCTTTACAAAAACTGCCGTTTTTGCTAACCAATTTTCGTGCTCCTTGCGCACAGTCCAAAGAGGTCTCCATGAAGTTGGTTTTCACCACCGGCGTCCTTCAAAAAAAATTGTTTTAAACGAACAACAAAAAATAGCACGAGTCCAATTCGCTCGTGATTATAGAGACTTCGATTTCTCCTACGCCATATTTTCAGACGAGAAATCTTTCACCAGTAGCCAACATGGCCGTCTGAATTTATGGCGTACTAACAACACAAGATATGAGCCCCGAAATGTATTGCCAAATAAAAGCTCGGGGCGCATAATAGTAAATATGTGGGGGTGGATGAGTGCAGCAGGTCCTGGAGAACTGGTATATATTGACCGAAGGGCTAACGGACAGTCCCATGCGAAGTTGCTGCAACAAGTAATGTTGCCTACTGTGCGCACCGTGTACCCGAGAGACGCTGTGCCTTTTTTTTATTTCTTTCAGGACAATTGTCCTATACACAGAGCGCGAGTAGTGCGAGATTGGCTTGAGCAGTAACCAGAAATAAGAACTGTCCCATGGCCGTCTAGGTCCCCAGACCTTAACTCAATAGAAAACCTATGGGCAATGTGTGCACAAACGTGGGACAACAGAGACGAAAGGACTAAGCCTGCGCTCGTCGCTCACTGCGATGAGGTTTGGAATTCGTTTCGGGGCTCTAACTTTTGCGAGGTCCTTGTGAGCTCTATGCGGGATCGGCTTGATGCTGTTATTGACGCCGGTGGAGCAATGACTAAGTATTAAGGTATAATAATTATATAATATGTTGCAGTCAAAATTCTTAACCAGTCTTTTTTGCTAGTCAATAGTAAAAGTACTATTGACTAGCAAAATTAGTCAAAAGTGCTTTTGACTGAACAGGTTGGTCAAAAGTGGTTTTGACTTAAAATTAACATAATATAAATATTATACCTTAATACTTCGTCAGTTCGTTTTACTTACCAACAATTATAAAATTTAATTAATTTTCTTATTCCTAAAAGTGTAAACAATTAGAAAATTATTTACACATGTTGATTTTAATACAAATGATAGACAAATAAATATCTAAATATTATTGATTTGTTGTCAATGTTGCACGTAACATACAAGTAATTTATTACTGACATAAAAAGTTTATTTTATGCTTAACCTTTTGTGATATTTTACAGTTATTATAGTTTATTTTATATTATAGTTTTCGTTATTTCTTTTGTTTACCTGATGATCAAAATATTTTGTTTTATTGTAAAGTTTCTTTCAAGTTTCAACCAGTTACGTTAAGTACCACCTAAAATATTTTTAATCTTGTTATCCATTATCTTATATACCTATTGAAATGCCAATTGTTTAAAAATTGAAAATTAGCGGACATTGATTTTGATTAAAATCTAAATTAGAAATTTAAAATACAATACTTTTATATAGTCAGGGCCGGATTTAAATTTCTGCCTCTGTATGTTTTATTTTCAGATTTGTCTTCTTTAATCCAGCATTTTCTAAATAACTATTGTTTTAGCTGCTGATCATATTTTTTGTAGAGTTTAGCAAAATACTGATTGACTCTTATTTTGTGATAATTCAACAATTACAATTTAGCTATTTTATAGTTTTTTTTAAAAGAAAACGGCTTTAAGATTATTATTTTTTACTTTTTAAGAATATTTTTTGTATATTAAAAATCTTTACTGTAGGAAATAATATTTTATGATATGGTACTATAAATCAATACAAAATTATATATACATATCTCTAAAAATATTTTTCTACTTGCTATTCATTTTGAAACTTCAGGATGACGGACATTTATTTTGATTTGAATTGTTCTTGATCTTGATAAAGAACAATTTGTCTTGACAAAACTGTATATATTTATTTTTAGATTAAGGAAGCCGTTTGCGAGATATTTCATTTTAAATCGTTAATTTAATTGTTTATGTATCCTTAAATGTTGTATGTAAACGTACTTTAAAAAGTCCTCCCACTAACGGCTGAGATTAAAGAATTTTAAAAAATCATGACGGTATGTGATCTTGTTAGTTAGACTTTTATGGTTGACTGCTGCCAGTTTTATACATGTATAGTGTTGATTTTTATGTGCTTTGTATCGATTTTATTTACGTTTCACTGTTCTAATCTAAATAGTATTTTAAGCATTTTGAATAATAAGTTGTAGATATAATATTTCAAAATGTAGGTATTTTAAACCAAAATTATAATATTGTATTTATTTAGAGATCTTATTTTGTGAAATATGTGTTCCGTAGGTACTGTGAAATACCGTGATTTAAATCTATTTACATTTTGTTAAATAAAGAAATTGTTATTTATAAATAAAAAAATATTATTTAATTGTCTTTATTTTTTTTATTTTTTTATTGACACAGGGGCTGATGATGATTAGTATAATTTTTAAATATATAAACCACATCAGCTTTTAATTAAAGAAAACCGCATCAAAATCTTTCAATTCATTTAGGGGCTGCGATATAACAGACAAACACACAAGGGCTGATGATGATTAGTATAATTTTTAAATATATAAACCACATCAGCTTTCAATTAAAGAAAACCGCATCAAAATCTTTCAATTCATTTAGGGGCTGCGATATAACAGACAGACACACAGGGTTGATGATGATTAGTACAGTTTTTAAATATATAAACCACGTCAGCTTTAAACTAAAGAAAACCGCATCAAAATCTGTCGATTCATTTAAGAGCTGCAATATAACAGACAGACACACAGGGGCTGATGATGATTAGTATAATTTTTAAATATATAAACCACGTCAACTTTCAACTAAAGAAAACCGCATCAAAATCTGTCGATTCATTTAGGAGCTGCGATATAACAGACAGACACACAGGGGCTGATGATGATTAGTATAATTTTTTAATATATAAAAAACACCAGCTTTAAACTAAAGAAAACCGCATCAAAATCTGTCGATTCATTTAGGAGCTGCGATATAACAGACAGACACACAGGGGCTGATGATGATTAGTATAATTTTTAAATATATAAACTACACCAGCTTTCAATTAAAGAAAACCGCATCAAAATCTGTCGATTCATTTAGGAGCTGCGATATAACAGACAGACACACAGGGGCTGATGATGATTAGTATAATTTTTAAATATATAAACGACACCAGCTTTCAACTAAAGAAAACCGCATCTAAATCTGTTGATTCATTTAGGAGCTGCGATAAAATCCAACTGGGATCATAAGAAATATGTATTTAGTCCAATAAATTAAAATGATTACAATAAACAAACAAATATTACTATAATTATAAGCGCACGCGCATTCACTATTTAATTGTTCAAGAATCAAAATATTACGAGTATGCTTGTGTGCAAGTAGGCGGAGCTAAGTAAAATCGACCGCAAACGAATCTCGCCTTTAGGGTGGTAAACCGGATCTGTCGCCGACTGTACCTTATTCCTTTTTTTTATTTTATTTATTTATAGTCGACTCTTTATTTCATTATTATGGTACTTTTATTTTCATATACTTCACGTGCGCACTTTATTTGGTACAATATTTCATTTCATTATCCACCATAAAACGGGACCTATTTTAAGACTAACCAACAAAAAAAAAACAAAAAAAAAATGTCTCCAACCATTTTATTTAAGTGGAGGATTATTCCCGCCGAGCATGCTCTAAGTACCATTTATATTTTCCGTACCATTTTTGTACCATATTTAATACCAAAGGATTTTTTTTAAGGCTACTTGACCTCCAACTATTCTCACAGAGAAAACTCGTTTACGCCATGATCGAATGAAGGATTCCTCTTGCGTATTTTTTAAAATAATGCATTCAGCATTTATTTATTCAACATACATAGCATTTTAGCTAGTATTGAATTTATGCACTATGGCATTTCCTTCCTAAACCTATCCAAAATCCTAACAAAATAACCAAATCCATAATTTTGACACACACATTATTTAAACTATCCAACAACTATTGGGTGATCAGGCCAACAGCTACTAAACATTCCAAACATCGGCGCATCCCCATCTAACAATCCTATTTTAATCTTATACCGTCTTATAAAACTAAAAACCAATATCCTTTACTTCAAACTAACCTTTTCTTTACATTCCTTCATAAAGCTTAAAGCATAAAGCTAGCTAAGTATGTTACAAAACTGAATATCACATTCCAAATCCTTCACAAATATATTACGTCAAATCCGTGTATGTATGTCATATCCAGTAATAATTATTCTAAGAAAATGTAGCTCATCTACTTACATTAATGTAGTTAAAAAGAATTTTAATACATATCCCAGAAATATAATGTCTCTTTTGAGCATTACCATATCAATTAAAATGTTACATACCTACTAACTTTTATATCATCTATCTACTTTTACCTAAACCCTTTCAACCAAAACTTTTCTTTTTACTACTAACTTTTAACTCGAATTGGATTACATTGGAATACATAGCTACATTTAAACAATCAAACAACACTCACTTGGCTTGTAACTTGTATTTGCGAACAGAGTCCCACACACTAACAAAAATATTTCACAACACTTATAGATTTCAAGAAAGTTTTCTATAGCGCGATGCAGAAAAGTGGAGTAAAGTGACAGCGCCATCTAGGCTGAACATTGTGAACTAAAACTAAGTAACCTATTAAATTTAGTGTACAATACGAAATTGGACATACCGCCCACCAAGGACATTGTGAAGTACATATGTCCTTAACAATTAAACAGGTATTGACTAAATAAAACTAAATATAAATAGGACTAAACATAACCGCCCACCGTAAGCTTAGTGCCATTAAATATACAAACTTAACAAACTTGACTTAATAAATTTCTTTACCTTTAACAAATAACACATCACTACCATATAAACTTAACAAACATAATATTGAGCAGCTACTGACAAACAGGTAGTACGCACAGCTTAGATGTGGGTCGCTTAATTAAGGAGCCGTTGCATTTGAGAGTCACAACTCGCGTGAGCTGATCACTACCAGGGTGTTTAGTAACCACCCGTCCCATGAGCCACCTAGCTGGAGGCAAACCGTCCTCCTTAACCAACACTACATCACCCACGTTGGGCTCAGGCATTTGCTTTGCCCACTTGTATCTCTGCAACATGTAAGTGAGATATTCATCAGACCAGCGTTTCCAGAAATGTTGCACCATCCGCTGCGTAACCTGCCATCGTCTCAAACTATTTATGTTTGAGTTTTCGTAATTACGATCAGGCGCCATGACTAGAGGCTCGCCGACCAAGAAATGACCTGGAGTCAAAGACGTTGGATCGCCAGGATCGTCAGAGATCACTGACAACGGACGGGAATTGAGGCATGCCTCGATTTGCGCTAAAACTGTTGCCATTTCCTCGTATGTCAGTGTCGTGTCTCCAATCACACGCTTCAAATGTCCTTTCGTAGCACGAACGCCTGATTCCCACAACCCACCGAAGTTCGGTGCATGAGGGGGAATGAAATGCCACGAAGTGCCATTATTACCTACCCATTCCCTAATTTCTACAGCCACAGAAGACTGCTCAATTGCCACTAAATGACGAAGCTCTTTTGCAGCTCCAATAAAATTAGAGCCGTTGTCGCTCCACATATCACTCACCAATCCTCTGCGTGACACAAATCTCCTAAACCCAGCAATGAAACCGTCAGCAGATAAATCACTAATGGCTTCCAAATGTATGGCTTTAGTAACCATACACACAAAAACACAAATGTAACCCTTGTACGATTGGTGACCACGACCCTTGGAAGTTCTCAACTTGATTGGACCAGCAAAATCTACACCACTATGCTTGAGTGGCCTAGCTGGTGTAACTCTACAAGACGGTAACTGACCCATCAATTGTGTTTGGGCTGAAACTGAGTACCGTCGACATACCACACAATTGCGTACATGAGCCTTTACTAATGACTTAGCTGATATAATCCAATATTGAGTACGTAATTGACTTAACATCAAAGTTGGACCGCCGTGAAGAGTTTTCCTATGTGCCTCATTGATAACTAAATTAGTAAAATGATGATTATGAGGCAATATCATAGGGTGTTTGACATTAATTTCCAAATTAGCATGTTCTACACGACCACTAACGCGCAAAATTCCTTCTTCGTCTATTATGGGACATAATGGCTTTAATTTACTTCTTGATTTTACGTGCCCTACCTTCTTAATATCTTTTATTTCCTCTTGAAATTTTTCTCTCTGTGTATGCCTTATGCAAATCTTCAATGCTTCTTCTATCTTTTCACTCTGTAAACACTCTTTAAATCCTTTCTTATTCTTCTCTTGTCTCTTATATTTTAAAACTCTTCTACAGTAAGCTAAGACTCTTACTAACCTTTGTAATGTTGAGTACTTTGTCCATAAAGGGAGATCTTCTACATTCTCCGTAGCAACATGAGTTTTGATAGCTCTTTGCTCCACGCTTGTCGCTATCGACTTAGATCTCGTATACTCTATTGACTGGTTCCTTAGCCAGGATGGACCCTGTACCCACAAAGCATTATGTAATAGCTCTTGGGGAGTTATGCCTCGCGAAGCTATGTCTGCAGGATTTTGAGCAGGCTTGACGTGAGCCCAATGACTATTATCAAACCTTGACAGAATTTCCGACACTCTGTTTCCGACAAACGTGGTCCAGCGACTTGGATGACTACTTAGCCAAGCCAACACTACAGAAGAATCTGTCCAGAGATGAACGTTTCCTCGCGGAATGTTCATTACTTCACATTTAATATGTTTCTCCTTTCCATCCCTGTCCTCTATAGACCTTCCAAGATCCTCTCCTCCTTCAGAAATTGTCTTATTTAACTCTTTACAGCTACTCACCCACTTCTGCAACTGGAAACCACCCTTGGTAAGTACTTCCGTTATTTCCTTATGTATTTGTATAGAAGGGATACAAATACATAAGGAAATAACTGTACTGACTGACAACCTGTCATTAAATCATCTACGTAAAATTCATTTTTTATTATTTCAGATATTTTAGGATCATGTGCTCCATCATCAGTTGCTGTCTGCTGCAAAGTCTTCACTGCGAGGTAAGGAGCTGAAGCTGTTCCAAATGTTACAGTTAATAATCTATATTCTTCTATTTCAGATCCTGGATTATCACGCCATACCACTCTCTGGAAATCAGCATCATCAGAAGAAACTCTAACCTGCCTGTACATCTTAATAATGTCAGAACAAATGCTGATGGGGTGCATTCGCCACCTCATAATGATATGCCGCAATGGCGACTGCAACGTAGGACCTACCAAGAGATCATCGTTTAGAGACACTCCATTTAGTCCTTTCATAGAAGCGTCGAAAACTATACGCACCTTGGTAGTCAACTTGTCTTCTCGCACAACTGCGTGATGTGGTATATAAACTGCTGTATCCCTTTTAGGATCATCACCTGAAACACGTTCAATATGACCAAGATCTTTGTATTCCTGGAATACTTCTGCGTAACGCCGTGCTAATTCGGGATTTTTCTGAAATTTAGCTTCTAAGTGCATAAATCTCTTAATAGCTAAATGTCTAGAACTTCCAAATGGAGACTGAGGACTCTCATCACGGAATGGAAGTTTAACAACATATCGTCCATTTTCATCTCTGGTAGTAGTTTGAGCGTAGATCTCTTCACATCGTGATTCATCTTCGGATAATATTTTCTTTCTAGTTCTAGGTATAACCGATTCTATTTCCCAGAATTGCCGAAGAATAGCATTTTCATCAATCTGATCCGAATCTCTAACTACTAAATGATGACAACTAACTGCATCACTTCGTGACAATATCTTGCCCGACAAAATCCAACCGAATGCTGTGTTTTGCGCTACTGGAAAGCCCGTTGGGCCTTGTATTAGCCCATCTCTCAAAATCTGGCCGTACACTTCTGCCCCAAGTAGAATATTTATTCTACTAGGCGTATGATAAGCTGGATCTGCCAAGCTTATTGCTTCTAACTCAGGCCAGTGACTCGGTATAAACTTAGCGGATGGCAATAGAGATGTGATGTTCCCTAAAACGTACGCATTGATTTTAAAACTAAAACTTGGATCTAGGTGTGAGTGGATTATCACTGAAACCATGTGCTCAGACGCTAACGCGCTGTTCTCACCACCTATTCCTGAAATCATTGATTTCACTGGCGTCTTTTTAAGTCCAAGAAGTTGAACTGCATCTTCAGTTATAAAAGACGCTTGCGATCCCTGATCTAGCAAATCTCTAAGGAGTTGTGTTGATCCGCGTCTTGTCTGTGCTTCGACAAGAGCTGTAGCCAACAAAACCTGTGATGAAACTGACTCTTTAGAAAAATGCGAGCTTACACTTGTGGTGAATTCACCATCTGATTGTGGTGCCTGAACATTCGAAACCGCTGAATTTAAACTTACCTTTGCAACATTGTTGCAGGCGGTTGAATTTGAGACAACTTTAGGATGCAACAGCGAATGATGCCTCCGCTTGCATATGCGACATGAAGAATTATGTCTACAAAATTTGGCTGCATGGTTGGGACCTAGACAATTAAAACATAAACCACTAGTTTGAATGAACCGCTGACGTGACTCGTAACTCTCCCTTGCAAACTGCTTACAATTATTTATTTTATGTTGTTCCTTACAGAATTCACAGGAATAATTAATCGCATTGACATTATTATCAGGGTTTACAACATGATGTACCTTAGACTTATTATAACTTACAATCACATTTGGGTTTGGCTTGACAGACTTTACATCAAGAAATTCCAGTGCCCGAAATCTTGCTTCCAAAAAATCTTTGAACTGTGTTAACTTGGGAAGTTCGTCCGATGTGCTAATTTGAGTTTCCCAAGACTTGCGGGACTCATTGTCTAACTTCGCGCTAATAATATAAATTATCAGAATGTCCCAAGAGGTCACATCAATTCCAAGATTCCCTAGACCATTTAAACATTCCATAGTGGTATCTAAAAGACACTTGACAGACCTGGAATTCTCGGTCACATTACCTTGAGACAATAAGCGCCGCAACAAATTGTTCGACAAAAACCTTTTGTTATTATAACGACTTTTTAACAAATTCCAGCATTCTCCATAATTGGATGACGTTACTGGTATGTGTCGAACAAGTTGCTCAGCCTCACCTGTCAACAAACCCTTTAAATAATGTAGTCGTTGAACATTGTCCAAACTCTCATTTCTATGAATGAGTGACTCAAATAAATCCTTAAATGTGGGCCATTCTGAATAATGACCCGAAAAATTTGGAATAGTAATTTTGGGTAATTTTACACTATCATTAGAAACAGACTTAGCTTGGCCTGACTTAACTGAACTGCCACTTAAATCCCTCAGATATTCCTTCAGTTCGCCTTTATAATGTATGTACAATTCCTCAACACATTCATAGATTTCCCCAGCAAAATATTCATCTTTACCTTGCCTTTCTAAAGAAGCTGTTTGGATTATTTCATTATGCGTATTCAAGAATCCGCCCCAAGTTTGTTCTAGTACATCTAATCGAGCACTGATATACCCATGTGAAATTCTATCTTTGGGCGACTTTCTTAAATTTACTCTAGCCTTTTCAATGACTGATTTTTTATTTAATTGCAATTTATATAAGGCCTCCATTATCTTATGAATTTAGTTGAAAAACTGAACAAATGTCAAGAAATATCCGAAAAATTTTACAAGTTTTTAAACTCTTGTAAGTGAATTAAATAAGTTACAATTCTAAAAAGGATCATGGCCAAATTTGTATGGGTGCTGGACTCGACTTTTATTTTTTATGTCCCAAAATAAACTGTAGTTAGATTTGATTGTTCTTATGCTCTAAGCATAATTCCGTTTAAAAATTCTGTCTAAATAGGCACGATTTTTTATAATATCGTTAGCAATTATTTTGAGGTTAGAATTAAGAACTACCTTTTTCCCGACTGCGGTGTAGCCTACAAGTGTATATTCGGCGATCTCGTTTCTAATTATTTCAATTTATCCTAGAGAATTATCCAAAAAATTGATTATCTGTGAAACCGCAATAAGAAACTAAAACAACACTTGTGAAAGGAAGTCGCTTTCGTTATTTGATTTATGACAGAACACCTTCTGTTGGGACAGCTAGTAATAAATATAAGGTAATATAAAAATAGGATTTATAAGGACATAAATGAAAAATATGCTTGATATTATAAACTATTTATTCAAAATCCTCTTTTACAACTACAGCATCAAGGAATGCTGCTGGCGCGATATTGTGGGCTGAAATTCACAACAACAAGGGAACCGGCAAGCGAGTAATGCGAACACTCATGCGAATGATCGCAGGATTATAATCAATAACCCGGGTCGATGACAAATGACGTTCCGATGTAAGCATTGAAAAAAACTGTAATAATATTATGGTATTTTTTATAATATTTAACATACTTTCGTTTCTTTATAATAAAAATAGGATAATCATTTTAACGCTATTATATTAGTTATAGTTTAGTATAATTACGAGGAATAATTTGACAGAAGCCGAAAATAAATATATTTAAAAAAAAAACAAGTCATTTTAATTATACGTGAAATGAATCGTGAACCTACAGAACATAATATTATAAAAGACATTAGACAAATAGACAACAACAAAACTAAATTATATTGATCTTTTTTCTGTGGCTATTTAAAAACACATTTCTAATGTTTTTCGATGCCTTAAAATATAAGGGAATTTTTCCTACTAATGACATATCGGGACGCCACCTTTTATCATCTGGTACGATTTGGCCATTGTTCTTTTACAAGTGTATTAACTCTTGTAAGTGAATTAACCAAGTTACAATTCAAAATTTTTTACAAGTGCAAAAATATCCGACAAATTTTACAAGTGTTTTAAACTTAACACAAAATTAAAAATCGGGCATAGGTTCCCCGTATAAACACAATTTCTTAACTCTAATTATTCTAAGTTCTAAATTTATTTAAATTTTCTAAGTTCAAACTCACTAATACTTAAGGTTCAAATTTGCTATACTTATTTCGTTTCGATTACTCTCTTTATAAATGGACTGTATAATGTACTCACGATTTTCACTGCACTTAACCGTTTCACTGTTGGAGACTCCAATCCTCTGGAACAGTGCAGCAACTCTACTCCTTCCGACGATCCATCCAACTCGCAGCGCCCTCTGGCGCCGTCCACCGGAACTGCCTCTTGTCACCAACCCACTGCTTGGCTCGATGACAGCTGTCACACTGACAGTGATACCAACTGCAACTTCACTCTGCTGCCCGTTGATACTTCAGTACCGACGTGAAGCGCTTCAATGCCGATCTAGCATTGGTTTCCACGCTTTGGACACAAACCACCGAAATCCGTCTCGGTTAGGACCATAAACAATCAAACAACACTCACTTGGCTTGTAACTTGTATTTGCGAACAGAGTCCCACACACTAACAAAAATATTTCACAACACTTATAGATTTCAAGAAAGTTTTCTATAGCGCGATGCAGAAAAGTGGAGTAAAGTGACAGCGCCATCTAGGCTGAACATTGTGAACTAAAACTAAGTAACCTATTAAATTTAGTGTACAATACGAAATTGGACAACATTAACATATTAATTTATTATTGTTATAAGTATTTGTCCTTGAAGGAAAGTTACTGTTGAGTGTTGCAATTTCAACACAATATTTTGCACATGTAAACTACTGGAATTCTAAATGCTTGTTTGACACTTTTGGATGCATGTTGCAACTTAAGGTTATGCATCATATTGCTAATGTTTTACTTTGTACCTTAAATGGTATAGCAAAAGTTGAGATGATATGCTATGCGATACTATTGATGATCTCATAACATAGACCATGGGTGGTCGACTAATAGTATTTAATTTAATTTTGCACTACTCAATACGAAAATATATTATTAACTTAAATCTTCTGAACTTTAAACTATGTAAACTAAATTACCAAAATTTATATTACTTTTAAGATACATACAAAACTAAAAAAAAAAAATTACGTTATTTTATGTTTTTAAAATTCCTATTACCCAAAAAAAATCTTTTGTAAATTATAATTTTTGTACAACCCTAGCTTCAATTAACAAGTTTCTACTTACATTTACTTTGTTGCGCGAATGCTGCGTTGGCACCGCTGATATTTGACGCTTTTTCCAGCAAGGCGTTACTTACCTTGAAAACTTACCTGTGATGCTACCTAACTATTTAACCAACTGCGCCTAATACTTCGTTAGTTATGACTTATTAATATTACTATGTATTCCTTTTTCCATAAATCAAACTAATGGACACAAATTATCCTACATAATTTTTTCCTTAACTTTGAGTTAAACTTATTTTTCGTACACAAGTAATATATGGTAGTAATTATTATATTATTTAAAATGCATCGTCAACACCCATTTATAATATTTATTAATAGAATTTAATTAATTTTCTTTAATTTATCCATTCACATGGTACTTTTTTGTTATAAAAATCACCTTGGCCTTAGCCATTTTATTCCAAAAAATACAAGAGATATAGATATTACACGCTGATTTTACAGATAAGATAAAATTGAAACAGAAATATTAATACAAATTACACACATGCTATAAATAATTTAGAGAAAAATATAGATTCAGAAAAAATTATCGTGAAAATTACAATTTATCAAAATTCTACGTTACAAAATCTCTTTTCTTGTCCTCGGGTCGCTGATCTCCCGGCTGCATGCACTTCCGACTCGACCATCTCCCGGCTGCCTGCTCTACATTTCCACTCATCTGACTCCTACATCTCCCAGCTGCCTGCTCTCCATATCCACTCATCTGACTCCTACATCTCCCGGCTGCCTGCTCATCATCTCCATTTATTTCATTTCAACAACTCTTAGCTTCCTGCAGCTCATCAGCGCCATAATATTGTTCTTTATTTTTCACTAATTTGTCATTGTTCTTTTTTTATAACAGATTTGTATTGTCTCTATCCAATAGGTATATATTTATTTTAATATTACTTATTTATTATTTATTTAAAAGCTACACACACCGCCGGTAAAAATATTAATAGTTCATTTTCTTATTTTTGTAAATAGTTTATTATTTTTCACTAAGTTTTATATCACTTCACAAATAAGATTCTACTATGTCCAATTTTTAATCATATTTAATTTTATTGTCCCATCTGCGCAGCGCTGCCACGAGGCAGCACTGACAGGGTCGCCATGCAATGTGCAGGCTTGGGGAGACTGATTAAAAGATGTATTTGATCCGACTGTCGTTTAATAACTAACTTATATTACTAGCATTGATACAATATATAGGGAGGTGGTACATATGTAGGAAACGGGTCAGACATATTTTAATGAATTAAACCAATTAAGGTTAACTATTTTATTTAAATAATTATTAGACAATTATAATAAATTAATTTACAAATTAATAATTTCCAAATCACATCTAGTAATTAGAAATAGAGTCAGGGATAAGCTAGCAAGATACAACTAGTGCACCGAGCCTCGCCAGAGCCGAGACTGCCTCCCTTCGTGTGATCTTACACAACTTCCCTGTCTTGGGTTGTTGGTTTTCGGTTTCGGGGCTACGCCCCCTCACCGAGGGATACTCCTCGCCTCACAGCTGTGAGGCCGTAATTGGGTCGAGCATAAAGCTCCTGGGTGGGCGCGTTGTCCTCTGGGGCAAGCTGCTCTCAATCCTGCTCTGCTTTCCCTGTACCACTCCGGCGGTCCACCCCGCCAGGTGAGATCCCCGGTAACCCCGGGGAAGGCCCAGCGGAGGCTGCCAGCGACGGGAGCGGTGAGCGCAGGTAGGCAGGCAGGAGAGTCCGGCTTGCAGGTGGGGTGGCTGGTCGAAGGCTGTACTTCTTCGAGGCTGTGTCTTGATAATCAGGATTCATATATTCATAAAAAATTTGATTGATTGGGATTAATAAATTGATTAATGGATTAGAATAGGCATAATTAGATTGATTAAATAAATAGATAATTAAATAGAATAAATTTAATTAGAATAAAATATTATTATAATTAATTGGGTTATTCGCCCGGCGGGCCCTAACCAATGTGATTAGCGACGCGACCAGCCGAATAATGGGGGATTATAGGGGTAAGGGGCGATTACTGGCTGGACCAGCGGTCCTACGATCATCACCTACGCCTACCGTTGGAAGTATTACAAGTATTACCATAATTTAGAATTAAAATAAATTAAACTGCATTGTAATTTGGGATAGTAATTAGAATTTAAAATTGGAATTATTAAGATTATAAGCTACGATTCTCGGCCCTACCAACGAAGTATACTCTATATACCTGTGGGACACGAACAACCGGGATGGGGGAATTAAATTCAAATTAATATTAGAGATTAAAAATTTAAATTATAAATTATATAAAATTGTATAAATTATATAGATTAAAATAGATTAAAATTTGTTGGAAAAATTTGTATAAGGGGATGGGGATGGGGAAGGGGCGAGTACCACTTATGGACCGAGTGGTCCGACAAGCGACCGACCTCTACCTATCGACCTGTCTACCCTTTCGACATAGAGCGATAAATAAGAATAGTATAAAATGGAAATAAAATGAAAATAATAATTTGGGGTGCCAGTTTTAGTTCTGGCTGGTTGGTTTTATGTTACCCCTAGGGTAACGCCTTTTGTCTGGCGGGCGGGCGTGCCAGGGGGCTAGATCCTGGAGGGAGTCTAGCCTGGATCTGTCCGCTTTGCTGAACAGATTGGTGGCCAGTCTGCTGGTAAATTCCTCTATACTTTCCGTTTTCAGGTCACGGGCTATGACGTCGTTACGGACGTATCTTGGGGCCCCGGCTGCGAGTCGGGTGGCCTTGTTTTGGACTCGCTGAATTAGGAGTCTCTGGTGTGGGGACGTGAGTTGGTACCAGGCCGGGGCTGCATATGTGAGCCGTGACCTGACGTATGTTTTGTATAGGGAAACTTTAGTGGGAATGGGCAGAGCTGGGGAGGCCATGAGTGGCCTGAGTTTGGCCATGGCGACGTTCGCCGACGCTATGGCGCTTTTCACGTGTGGGGCCATCTTAAGTTGGCCGTCCAACGTGACCCCTAAATATTTGGCCTTACAGGACCATTCTATATCGGCCCCGCCTAGGGTCAGCTTGGGTGGGTACCGTGTGCTGCTTTGGCTGGGGAAGATTATAGCCTGTGTTTTGGCCGGGTTGGCCGACAGGCGCCACTTTTGCAGCCACTCTGGTAACAAGTCTAGTGAGCGTTGCACCTTGAGGGCTGCGTGGGACCGGTTAAGGGAAGTGGCCATGTACGCCGTGTCATCGGCGTACAGGGCCACGGTCGTGTGGCTATGGCATGGTATGTCCCCGGCGTATGAATTGTACAGGCTCGGGGACAAACAGCTGCCCTGGGGGACTCCGGCTTGGATTGGGCGGGCCTCGGACAGGGCGTCCTCCACTCGGACCGAAAAGGTACGGTTCTCGAGGAAGGACGCAATGACCTTTACAAAGTGGGGAGGGACCTCTTGGTCAAGGAGCTTGGAGATAAGGCCCTCGTGCCAGACGCGGTCGAAGGCCTTCTCCATGTCCAAGAAGACAGCACACGACGCCTCCTTTTTGTTAAGGGAGGCCGTGACGAAATGAATCACTCGGATGAGCTGTTGGATCGTTCCCAGTTCGGGGCGGAAACCAAATTGCTCCACTCTTTGGGGCAGATGGGGTGTGAGTAGCGCCAAGAAGGTCCTCTCAAACACCTTGGATATAGCTGGGAGGAGGGTGATGGGGCGGTAGCTTTCCGCCTTTCTCACGTCTTTCCTGGGCTTGGGGATCATTATAACCGTCCCGACTTTCCATATACCAGGGAAGTGTCCGGAGCGGATTATGCCGTTGAAGAGACGGGTGATAGCTGCCACAGAGCGGTGTGGCAGGTGGCGCAAATGGGCATTAGTGAAGGCGTCCACTCCGGGGGCCTTTTTAATGGGGAGGTGAGTCAGCACCCGTTTGACAGCTGACGGTGTGATGGCAGCTGGGGCCGTGGCTGGGAGAGCTCTCTCTTTAAACTGCCTCACTCGGTCCTCGACCTCGCAGATGTGGTCGGTGGCGGAGGAGGCGAAGGGGACAAATTGCTGCTCCAAGTGGCGGGCAAAAATGTCTGCACGGTCCTGGGCGCGGTAACGTAGGTTACCGTCCTCGTGCAGTAGGGGCCTTACGGGTGTGGGGGCGTTTTGGAGGCTCCTGCACAGTCTGTACAGGGAGGGCCAGTCGTCCGCTGCCTCATCAATCAGTCGGTTCCATCTCTCCGTGTTGATGAGAGCGAGTTCCGATTTAACCCTCTCCGCAAGAGAATTAAGCTCCGTCTTAACTCTGGGGCATCGAGTGCGCTGCCAGAGCTTCCTCAGTGACCTCTTACGAGCTATGAGGGCTCGGAGGTGCTGGGGGAGGGGAGGTTTAGTGGTGCGAGTGGTAGCGGGGATTTCGCTACTTTCCCGGGCGCTGCGAAAAGTAGAGTGGAGGGCCTCGGCAAGGTTGTCTACTTCGCTGGGGGTAGACACAGGGAACGAGGGGGTATTTAGATGGAGATACTCCTCGAATCGTTCCCAGTCTGTCCTTGGTTTGGGGGTCCTGGGGGGTAGACCTGTGGGGAGTCCTCGTATGTGCAGGATCACCGGGAGGTGGTCGGACTGCATGCTGTCATCGAGGACTTCCTGTGTTATTCTCCCGGACAGGCCTTTGCATCGGCTATGTCCAGGACCTCCGGAGTCTTGCTGGGGTCATCCGGGTAGCGGGTGGGCACGTCGGGACCCAGGACTTCATATCCCTTGGCCTCGGCGTCGCTATGTAGCGCTCTGCCGTTTGGACACGAGCGTGTAGAGTTCCAAGCAGTGTGTTTGGAATTCATGTCGCCGGCTATAACAGCCGGCTCTATATCTAAGAGCCGGTGAATGTCGGCGACACTTAGGCCGTTGTGGGGGGGTTTGTAGGCTGCGTAGAGGCGGTTGGTTTGGCCTTCTAGCAGGACTTCGACACCAAGGGACTGAAAGGTGTTGGTGTTAGTGTCCGGGAGGATTTGATGTATAATCCTCCTGGCAACACATATAGCGAGGCCGCGTGTACCGCGTACGGCGTCGTCTTGGCGGTATATGTGATAACCGGGCACTCTAAATTTGCGCTCGGGCGACAACATAGTTTCACTAATGAGCGCTATGTCGACGCCGTGTGAGTGGAGTGTGTGGCGTAGGATGGTGCTTTTATTTAGCACCCCCCTCGCGTTCCAGTGGAGTACTTTTAGGGGCTCCATTGGGACACTATAGTGGTAAGCAGCTGGAGTGCCGCTGACAGTGCCATAATGGCTTGAGTGTCGGGGCCCCTAGTTTGGACCTCGGCGCAAACTTTCGTAACTAATTCGCAACCCTGATTCAGGAGTTGCGAAAAGTTAGAGTCCTGTACCGCCTGAGCCGCTTTACGTTTGGGCTTAGGGGTACGTAGGGTCACTGCCTTCGGTGTGGCAGGCACGGAGAAACCCGGGGTGGTTTTTCCCCCTGGGGTGGGCGCCGGAAAGGCGGCTGTGGGTGTCTGGGGCACGGAGGGGGTTTGGGCGGGGGCGGGTTTTTTAGACCGTTTCCCTTTGCCTTTCCCTTTACCTCTGGCCTTGGTCCTGCGCGGCTTCGGGTCGTTGGCCTTGGCCATAAGGGTCTGGCCTTGCGACTCCGAGGGAGGCACCTGCGCTGGGGCAATAGTGGCGGAACGCTGGGCACTACTGTTGCGGTCTGGCTTGGGCTGTGAGGAGAGCGCCGTTGGGCCTGCATTTTTGTTGCGCGATTCTTTAATGAAGACCGGGCAGCGGACAAAATTTGCAGGATGGGGGCCTTACGCAGTTCACGCAGATGGGCGTGTCCTCTTTCGAGAGGGTGCACTCTCTGGCCGGGTGCTCGGCGCCACAGCGGACGCAAGCCAACTTGCGGTGGCAGTTTGCGCTCGTGTGGCGAAACTGCTGGCACCGGTGGCATTGAGCGGGCCCCTGCTTGCTTCTCCAAGCGTCTATGGTGATTCCCTCCATTCCAAGGAGTTCACTTATTGCATAGACCTTGGAGACGTCAGGAGTCTTCTCTAAGACCGCGTGAAACACGCAGCCGGGTCTGCCTCTCCGGGCATTGATTTGCCGTACCAATACGGTGGCAAAACCGAGCTCTGCTAGGGCTTCCGAGATGCTCTCGGGCGGCGTATTCACGGGTAGCCCACGTATGGCTACCTTAAAGTTACGCTCCGCAGGAAGAGAGTAGCAGAACCAGGATATCTTGTCGGTTGCCTCCAACTTCGTCAAGTATCTCTGGATCTCGCGGTACTCTTTTTCGTCCTGCGGGGTGAATCGGATCCCCTTTTGGAAGGGGCGGCCGTGGGGGTAAAACCCTAGGATCCCTTTCAGGGCGGCGAAATGGGTGGTCCAATCCGGGAGGTGCTCCACAATCAATGGGGGATAGCGGGGCCTCTTAGGCACAGCGCTGGCAGCGCTGGGGCCAGGTTGGGCTTGGGCCTCGGACGTGTCCATCGCCTGAGGGGGTTGTGGTGCGACACCGGCCACTGCCGCGAAGGACTGGGCCGATGTATGGGTTGTGTTGCCCTTGTCATTCCGCTTGGAAGGCGGAGAAGGGGTTGGGGACTTGGGGGAGTCCGTGGTTACAAGGCGCGGGCGCTTTAGTAACCCTCTGGGCTCGCGTGGGTCCGTTGGGATGATTCCTGTGTCCTTGAAATAGCCAAGGATTAGGTGGACCGTGTCCTGGTTCAAGTGGGACTTGATGGACTCGAAGCTGGCCTTAGCGGCTTCGGTTGCGCTTGGGCGGTGTGACGGTGAATGGGTCTCGAAAGCGGGGGGCGTCGGAGAACATCCGGGGGTGGGGACAACATTGGCCCCGCCCCTCGATGCCGACGACTCTTTGCTTCGAGGCGATGCCGTGCTACCGACGACTTTGCGACTTACGTGGGGGTCGGAGTATACTACTCCGGCCAGTGGATGCTTGGGCTGGCTCTGGGCAGCCGGTTTGGGACTAGCGGCGGAGGTGTTGCTTCGAGTGGAGGATGACGACAAAGTGCGCATCCGTCCCGCTCTAGGCTCCACATCGTCCGCGTCGGGGGCTCTGCTAGACATAGCGACAGATGGGAAGTAACTATACGAACGGTTACCGCTCCTGGGGATTCATAGTGGCACACTGGGGAATCCTAATTTTGGCGGCTGTTGAACGCGTGACCCCTAGACGACCTAACTGGGACTCGGTACGTCGGCGTATGTATGGGTGTGAGCAGGACGGATAATAGCCGCTATTTCGAACGAAGTAACAGACTATTATCCTATGGTTACACTTGGTTTGTCCTGTCGGTTACACTGAGGCTTCACTGTTGATCTCGGAGCTTTCACAACAGGAACCACAACACTCGCGAACAGGAACTATCGAACCCCGTGCAACGAAAGCAATATAACGGAAGGGTCCGTACGCGTACTCAAAATGGAAAGCGGGCGCGCAATCTCGCAATGATAGCTTGAACGCACGACCGCAGTTCGCGTCAGAGAGTACAGCGCTTCAGCAACCAAAGCTACGTCCGCACTGTACAACAGCTGAGCTCTCCAGACTGCCTCCCCAACGTTTGCTTTGCCTTATATAACCCTGATATTGGTAGTGGGGAGAGTGGGGAGAATCAAGTTCTAGTGGGGACGATTGGTACCAAAGCTATGACGTGCTCGGTGCAGGTGCTGTTTACAACAATTCTTGCGAACGAAGGCGCAGGCGCCGTCACGGCCATACTGACGTGCGTGCGTCCTCGCACGCGCCTCCTCACCCTGACTCCATCAGATTTTTTTTTACATGTGCCCTTCAACGGTATTGGTCCGGCTCTCAATATTTTTTTTATACATGCCCTTCAACAGCGTTGGACTGGCTATACATTATTTCTAATTAGATTTATGAACATCAGCTTGTATTACCATATTTAAATGTTCAGGATTTACAGAGCTTCTAGCAGAGTTAGCTGACAAAGTATCCGAATCAGCAGACATAGTGTCTGAGTTAGCTGAGATAGTGTTTGAGTTAGCCGACATGGTATCTGAATTAGCTGACATTGTGTCTGAATATTCCAACATGTTATCTGAGCAAACTGACACGGTGTCTGAGTTAGCTGATATAGTATCAGAAGTATGAGACAGGAT
Organism: Celastrina argiolus; assembly: GCA_905187575.2. NCBI lineage: Eukaryota > Metazoa > Arthropoda > Insecta > Lepidoptera > Lycaenidae > Celastrina > Celastrina argiolus. Next base: position 3,535,947 of record LR994602.1, read on the forward strand.
TTCGAGATTGTCTGATTGGCCACCAATCTCATGAGCAATACTATCAGAGTGGTCCGCCGTCACGTCATCATCACTACAATTTTCGGCGATCTCAAAAAACTCGGAAAACCCTCGAGGCACTTCTCGTAAATTTTCGTGGGAAAATTTATAGACCCTATTTGAATTATTAATATGTTTTAATTCATAGCGATCGTTGTCTAATTTAGCGACTATTTGAAATGGACCCTTAAATTTTCTGTTTAATTTTGTTTGGTGTCTTTCCTCAGACCTTACAAAAACGAAATCACCTACTGTGAAAGGGCGTATTCTAGCTTTGCCTCTATTAAATCGGAGGGAATCTACTTCAGAGGATTTAATTATATTGCTGGAAGCCCTAGACCTTATATCATCAAGGTTTAGCCTGGGTGTTTCATCGTCACAAGTATTGTAAGCTATTCTATTTAGTCCTAAAGAATGTCCTTGGATACCAAACATCAATTCAAGTGGGGTAAATTTAGTCACTCTAGAGCGGGTACTATTAAGGGCCAATTGTATTTCTCCCAATTGATCCTGCCATGAACTATTAGAATCACATTCAATTATGGTTAATAGATTTTTTAAGGTGCGCATTATTCTTTCGACCTGTCCGTTGGCCCTACTGCTTCCCGTAGCAATGAGATGTAATTGGATGTTATTTTCCTTACAAAATGTCTTAAAGTCAGAGTTATCGTAAGAACGACCACGATCGGCAATAATTCGTTTTGGTGCACCAAACAGATTGACAAAATTTTTTACGGCTTTAACAGCATGAAATGAATTTAAAGTAGTGACATGTTCTAAAACTACGAATTTTGTAAAAGCATCTACGGCCACAGAGCAATATTCTTTTCGGTCGCTTTTTCCACTTAGCTTGCCAGATAGGTCTAAATGGACGGTATGCCAAGGGATGGCTGGCTTTGGTATTGGGTGTAATTGGACTTGTTGGGCACCTGAAGGGCCCTTAGATGCCTTACAAATGACACAAGAATCAACATATTTTTTAACAAACTATGCCATGTTGGGGAACCAGTAAAGATCATACAGTTTATCAAGAGTTTTTTCATATCCGAGGTGTTTTAATTCATTATGAACATGACCAATAAGAGTCCAGGTCAAGGATCTAGGTATTATTGGTAACCATTTCGAAAGTTTACCTCGTTCAATTTTTCGATAGAGAACGCCCTGTCTTATGTCGTATGTGTGTGATATTTCAGATGAAAAATTATTTGATCGAAATTGGGTAATGGTATCTAAAATTTCGGGATCTCGTTGTTGCTCAACTAATAACCACCCCTTTTCTAATTCTGAAAAGTTAACCGTTTTGGGAAATTGTTTAGGCTTCAGAGATTGTTCATTATGTGCAAAGTTACGAGATAGAAAATCAGCGTGAGCCATATTTTTGCCCTCTTTATAGACCACATCAAAATCATAGGACTGAAGAATTGCCCACCACCTGTGCACCCTTGGGGTTAAATCTTTTTTTGAATGCGAAGCTTTTAAGGAATTGCAGTCAGTTAAAACTGTAAACCTACGTCCATAAAGATAATGCCTGAAGTGCTCCACAGCTTTAACCACTGCCAAAGTCTCAAGCTCATACGAATGATAACGACTTTCTGCACTACTTGTACGATGACTAAAGTAAGCAACTACATGAGGTAAATTGTTAACTTTTTGAATTAGCACCGCACCGTAACCCTCACTACTTGCATCCGTATGAAGCTCTATTGGTATAGAAGGATCAAATATCTTTAGAACTGGTTCAGAAGTTAAGTAATTAAGAACAATTTTAAGAACTTCATCATGATGTGGTTCCCATGTAATTTTGCCTTTACCTACTGCAGTAGTTAAAGGATACAACGGCTTTAATAATTTTGAAAAATTAGGAATAAATTGACGAAAATAAGACGCCAGGCCAATTAACTGTCTTACTTGAGATACAGTACTAGGAGTTGGTAATGATTTTAAAGCCTCTATTTTTCGAGGGTTAGGCCTAATTTGTCCTGAAGATATCACATAACCTAAATACTCAATTTTTATTTTCATAAAAGAACACTTTTTAAAATTAAAGGAAAATCCAGCTCGTGAAAGGGTTTTTAGTAATTTATCTAATCTAGCCAATCCTTCCTCTATAGTTTCCGATGCAGAAAGTACGTCATCCATATAAACGAGAATTTTATCGTCGTTAAGTTCCTTAAGAGAATTATTTATAGCTCTTTGAAAGACCTGTGGAGCATTTCTAAGCCCAAATGGCATTTTCAGATACTCAAACTGCCCGGTGGGCGTAACAAATGCGGTTTTTTCCACAGATTCTTCGTGGACTTTAATCTGGTGGAACCCAGATGCCATGTCAATGGTGGAGAAGTAATTAGCTCGGTGTAGCTTATTTACTTGGTCACTAATAAGTGGAAGGGGGTAATTATCTGGTCGTGTATTTCTATTTAACTCCCTATAATCTACACACATACGATCACTGCCATCTTTCTTTTTCACGAGTAAAATAGGACTTGCAAAAGGTGACGAGCTTTCTCGAATAATTTTTGCGTCTAACAGTTCTTTAATTTTAATATTGACAGTATCTAATTCAGTGGGGGATAATCTATAGGGACGCCTCTGAACTATTTTATTAGGATCAATTAAATCAATTTTTAAGACACCCGTATTAACTTCCGTTGTTGGTAATTTGTCAATAAAGTGGCTAGAGTACTTGCTTAAAATATTTGCCAGAATTACTCTATCGTTATTTATTAAGTCGGTATCTATATATTGCAAATTATTGTCAAGACTGGCGCAAAGGTTACTGAGTTTAGGTTTATGAAAAAATAGTTTATCATTGCTAATTTCAACAGAAACTCCGTTATTCAATATATCGCGACCTAATAAAATTTCTTCGCTTAAGCATTCATCCGGTAGTACATGGAATGTTACATCCATAGAAAGATTTTGAATAAAAACTCGACATTTTACTTGTAAACGAGAAATAATGTTATTACCACCTATGCCTCTCAGAGTAATTTGCTCACAAAATTTTTCACCTATCAGTAACTCGCTTTTAGTTTGACTTACAAGACTACATTCAGATCCTGAATCAAAAATAAATGACAATTTCATACCATTAGTTTCTAAAATTCCATGAGCAGTTTTGCAGCACAGGTTGACTTGCTTGATGCCCGAAGTGTTTTCTTCTTTTTTTGAATACCGCTTGGGACAGGAACTGGCAATGTGGCTGGGATCTTGGCAGATATAGCATAAGGTCTTAGTTTTTGGAGAGTCTAATCCAACTGAAAGAGAAGGTTTATTTAAGCGATGTCTACATTCACTGCCCCTATGTCCCATTTTTCCGCAGGTGTTGCAGGCGCCTCTGAAAGGGCGAAACTTTTTTCGATCTACTTCTGTGGTAGAAGAATCTTCATGAAACCTTTTAAGTGTAAAGCTTCGTAAAATTCGAAAGAGTTGATGCTTGCTATCTATAACTGCGGAGGTTAACTCACGGCGTATTTTATCATTGCATTGAGATAATACAGAAATTGCAAAACCAGTTGTAACATTTTCCGGTAAATTGGTGTTAGGGATTTTTTCTATTAGCTGCCATAGGCGCATGCCTGCTTCAGCGGGGGTTTCGTCATTACCAAGGCGAAATTTAATAACTTGATCAAAGTAATCCTGCATCATCATTGGTTTTGCAAAGTTTGAAATTAATATCTCCTTGATGCTTGGCCAGGACATCTGGTTAGGTTGAATCTTCGTAAGGCATGTCGCAGCGCGACCTTTAAGAGAGTGGGTAAGAGCAATGATCAGATCAACACCCTCTAATTTTTTTTTCTCTATAATTATTTCATTTAGAGTACACCAATTTATTATGTCTGAATCGGTTTCATCTGGATTGAATGGCAGCAACTTAATAGGCATTGATGAATCGGTGGGTTGTGAATTTAAGCTACTTGCAATTTTTTTTAAAATAGCTTCCATGCCCGAAGAGAAAACGGACATTTGCTGTTCCATAAAGTTATTGGAACCCAACTGGTTGTGGGGCGGATCCGATCCCGCTTCGGATGTAGGAAACGGGTCAGACATATTTTAATGAATTAAACCAATTAAGGTTAACTATTTTATTTAAATAATTATTAGACAATTATAATAAATTAATTAACAAATTAATAATTTCCAAATCACATCTAGTAATTAGAAATAGAGTCAGGGATAAGCTAGCAAGATACAACTAGTGCACCGAGCCTCGCCAGAGCCGAGACTGCCTCCCCAAAACAACATCGTGTATTTCTCACACCGAGAGCTCCCGAACAGAGCTCCGGGCGGGAAACCACGGCCAGGGGAAATATATCCCCTCTACGTGGGGTAATTAAAATGGGTGGCGCGCCCAGCACGAGTGCTGGACGCAAAAGCCAAGTTTTAGGATACAGATCCCCGCGACAGAACGCGGGGAAAAACCACGATAGAACTGTGGATTAGTACAGATTGTACAAACAGCTCGCACGCGGGCGGCTGTGACCTGCGGCAGCTACGCTATCCGGCTGTGGGGGCCTCGACCCCGGGGGTCGAGGAACGTGTTTGGAGCCACTCCCCCACGTGCACGGGAATCTCACATGCCACTGACACAATCGACCGCGGGGAAAAAAAAATGGGGCAATTTTTAAATTAAAAATGGGAAAGCTTCCGACCCGGTCAGAACGGGTGGAAGCGCTCGCCTCGGGGCTGCAGCAGGGGCAATAGGGCTGCCCCGTGCCAGACCCCGGGCGGGTATAATAAAGGCTGCTCCGACGTAGGGGTGTCGAAGCAGCGGTAAGATTGCAAAAGAGGGGTGGGGGGACAACAATGCTGCTGCTGTCCGGGCTCCTCCTCTTCAGGGGTTGGTGGGCGGAGATGGGGCTCCGCTGTGGTCCGCAGCAGGAACGGCGTCACGAGGCAGGCGATGGCGGTCAGGCGGGCGCGCGTGCCACGGGGCCAGATCGGCCAGCTCGGTGAGGCGCGAGGCATCCGCTCGCGCGAACAGGTTGGTGGAGAGCTGCGCTACGAATGCCTTAACGCTTTCTACGCGCAGATCTCTCGCGATGGTCTCGTTCCTCACGTACCAGGGGGCGCCGATAATGCGGCGCAGCGTGCGGTTCTGGGCCCTCTGCAACGTCTTTTTAAGGGACGCAGAGAGGAGGTGGAACCACGCGAGCGCTGCGTACGTGAGTCGACTGCGAATATACGTCTTGTAGAGTGCAAGACGCATATTAAGAGGGATCTGCGGAGACGAGAAGGCCGGGGTCAGCTGGGCTACCGCTGACCTGGCGCTCGAGACCGCTGCCTTGCATTGCGCGTTCATGGTAAGTCGGCGGTCAATTATGACCCCGAGGTATTTGGCCGTCCTCCCCCACGGGATTTCGGCTGCACCTATTTTTAGGGGAGCTGGCAACCTGCGCCTCCTATTGATGGCGAGCGCCTGGGACTTAGCTGCATTAACTGACAGCCTCCATTTGCTCAGCCATTCTGGTAGGAGGTCAAGTGTCCTCTGCAGCTTCACTGCTGCGTGGTTCGGGGACAGGGACGTCGCGATAAACGCGGTGTCGTCCGCATAGAGCGCCGCCATGGTGCCGGGATCCTGCGGCACGTCGCTGGCGTACAGGTTGTACAGCGCTGGGGACAAAACGCTGCCCTGTGGGACGCCGGCTGCGATCGGGCGCTCCGAGGAAAGGGCCCCTTCCACACGGACTTTGAAAGACCGGTGGGAAAGAAAAGATGCCACTAGCCTTACCAGGAAAGGTGGGACGCGGGCGCGGATGAGCTTGAAGATCAGGCCTTCGTGCCAGACACTGTCGAACGCCTTCTCCATATCAAGGAATACTGAGACTGAAGACTCTTTCTTGTTGGCCGCAACGGTGAGATGGTTCATGACACGAACCAGCTGGAGAGTGGTGCTGAGTTGTGCCCTAAAACCGAATTGCTCCTCACGAGGAGGGAGGTATGGGGAAAGGTGTTGAAGGAGAAGGGTCTCAAAGGACTTAGAGAGAGTGGACAGGAGAGTAATAGGCCGGTAGCCCGCGGCCTGACGAAGATCCTTGTGGGGCTTCGGGATCGTAATGATCAGCCCCTGCTTCCATGATGTTGGGAAGTGACCGGTCCTTAGGATGCCGTTGTAGAGACGGGTCAGGGCAGCCACGGTGCGAAACGGCAGGTGGCGAAGGGCTGCGTTTGGTATACCGTCAGCGCCGGGGGCCTTCTTAATTTTAAGGTGCGAGAGAAGTTACTGCCTCCCCAACGTTTGCTTTGCCTTATATAACCCTGATATTGGTAGTGGGGAGAGTGGGGAGAATCAAGTTCTAGTGGGGACGATTGGTACCAAAGCTATGACGTGCTCGGTGCAGGTGCTGTTTACAACAATTCTTGCGAACGAAGGCGCAGGCGCCGTCACATACACTACATTATTTATGTACAAATTGACTTTAATGATAAGACCAAATTTAGAAATTTTGTAATTGTTATATTTTAACAAAACTGCTAATTTAATTAAAAAAAAAACGTTAGTCAAAAAACGCCGTATGGCTGTAGATATATAAAATATACAACACAATAAACATAATAATTATGTAAAAATAGATAATATACATTATTATCTTAGTTCATTTTTACTCTGCTTATAATTTGAAGCCGATTGAGCATAAAGATAGGGAAATCGTTAAAAGGTTATATGAAAGTGATACATAATAAACAAAGCTTGCTTTAGATTATTATGTAATTAATGTTTGTAGTTATTGTTTGTAAGAATTTAGAATAGGTACGTCAAAACGTATCAATATTTTAACATAAACGACAATACCATATTTTATTTTGAACCAATAGCGGTTTTTCTTTCTACCCGCACTTTCGGATTATTTTTTTATTGTTATGTTTTTAAGTCAAATACTGTTGTAGTGTTTTGTGAGAAATGATCGTTCGTATCGTTTGTGTCCAGTGCCGACTATAAAGATTCTATTAACTATGACACACCCCGGAAGTAAAGTGGTATTATTAAGTTTTAGTGTTGAAATTGTTATAAACTTTTTCTATCGCTTTGGTGAAGGATGGCCCCTCGTTGAATAAAGATGATTTGGTTTTATCAAAAATATTGAGACGAATTATTACTATGGATAACGGTATGTTTCTATTTTATACAATATCACTAATTTTGGGGCTCACCAAAAGTAATTCGTAAAGAAACCCTTTTTTTAAAGTTAACATTGAGAATGTGGATAAGGGATGATGGTGTACAAATAAAACTGGATAGATTAGAAACGTTAAATAAAGAGTATTAGTGATAAAAGCATTTGTGTGAATCCGTTTAATACAACAGAGTATTTGTAATGTCTGATACTTATAATATAATTGTTTTTTTTTGTGTGGTCTATTGGGTCAAGAAACATTATGGGTAACAAAATTCATTGCAACGTTTTACTTAATATTTTTTTTAGTCTACAAAATATATCTGCGTTTGTATTTTAATATAATATATACAGTTATTTATCGAACACTAAAGAATGAGCAAAATGTTGACTAAACTAGATAATGCTTTAGCAACTGAGAATCTATATCATACAACTATAATATAAGTAAGGTATAACTTTTAATATTTATTTGTATTGTAGTAGGAACTTTACAAAAGCTTTCGCTAAACCAACTAAATGTAGCTATTAACTAATTATATGGCTTAATAATTCATTAAAATTGTAAGTTATAGAAATGAGTAATTTTTTTGTTTTTTGTATGATAATTATACCAGAAAATGGGTATGATACTAACATTTATTGCTTTTTCATCCCACATTGTTATATCTACAGTTTACATGGTACGAGACCATAATGAAAAATATTTAGACCATAATGAAATTAAGAGCAATTTGTGTTGTGACCTGTTGGAGGAGGCTCGGAAATTACAACTAAATATAGCCACTTCTACATAAAATAAAATTTCCTCTTATATTTTTGTTTTAGAAAAAAAATCTTGGGTTAGGTTAGGTTAGGTTTGGGTTGGGTTAGGTTTGATTTAGGTTGGGTTTGAGTTAGGTTAGGTTTGGGTTAGGTTTCCTCGAACAGTGGATGGCACAGTGTAGGAGTGCGCTAACTTACCGGATGGTGCAGATGTTGACCGGGCATGGATGCTTCGGCCATTACCTGCACCACATAGCCGGAAGAGAGCGCACACCCCAGTGCCACCATTGCCCGGAAGAAGACGATACGGCGCAGCACACGCTCGAGGCTTGTCCTGCTTGGGTAACCCAGCGAGCGGAGCTCTGCGCCATACTTGGACTAGACCTGACTCTCCCGACCATATTAACATCCATGGTCCGGTCGAGAGAAGCCTGGCAAGCAGTCTCCGACTTCTGCGAGTCCGTCATAACGCAGAAGGAGACTGCAGAGAGAGAAAGGGAGGCTGATGAAGCTGCTGATCCCCTACGGAGAAGGCGAGGAGGGCGAAGACGTGCTCAACATGAACGTCAACTCCCGCCCTAGTGGGTCTCGGGTGACGGATTGGGGAATTCGTCGCCCATTGCACGAGCCCGACCGGTTGTAGAACGTCCCGTGCCTTGGATTGTTCTCCCGGTGAAGACGCGACGCAATGTCGCGCGAAGGTCCTGCGTTGCGATAGGAACTGCTAACTGGGCCGCTGCTGTTATCGTCTCAGGCGGGTCCGGCGGCCCAGCAACATGCAGAGGAGGAGGCACCGATGAGTTTTAGTGCAGTATACCCGGGTGCGGCCCTTTACCCCGCTCTCGGGGGAGTCTCACATATCCCGGTGGCCACTCCCCTCAACGTCATCGGGAATCTTTAAAAGATTTCTCATCGTAAAAAAAATTGGGTTAGGTTAGATTCGATATATATTAATATGAATCTAAAAATATATAAAAATATATTAAAACATGTGAAAGTCGGATTGACCGAACGGGGTTATGTTTTTATGGTATAGTGGGCCCGAAAGACGTTGTTCTGTCAAGACAATGAATTGTATAAATAAATAATTATAAATACACCTAAGTACAAACTTATATCCACCAACCTACTGGGGAAATAACAAAGTCTGCCTCTTCTCACTCTAAACGCAATATTACTATTACCTACAGTAACAAGTTTTGTTTGTTGTCCAATATTTTATGATATTTGAACTATCTAACCTAACTAGAACTTGATTTGATATTAATAATGGCATGGCCTACCATCCCATACAATCTATCTTTAATACAAAAAAAAAATGCAATAGATGTCACTACTATTAACGTTTCTAAATTATAAAATGTAAATGTGCCGAACCAAGTACAAATATTCACATTAAAATAAATATAAGCATATTTTTTAAGCATAACATCACATTAAGCTAAATTCAACTCCTCAATTAAGAAGATACGAAACGAAATTAGTGATTAGTATTTTCTAATAGTGGCGCTAGATGGCGGTTTCCGGAATTTCTAAGGACTTCAGCCTTTGCCAGTCGCATTGCCAGTATTATACCATTTTCTAGTATTAGGTCGTGTCTATGTTATATATCTACTTTGAGATAATGGTAAACCACATTAGTTCTTATGGAAATGTTGTTTATTGTTCCAAAAGTAAATAGTATTGTAGTATGCACATATAAGAATTGACTCTGTGTACCGCTAGTAATAACTACCATATCTGTCAGGCACGTCTGTCTATCACTACGGTTATGGTAATACTCTCCCCACTCTATGTGTCCTGTACATGGTATATATTCCGGCGATAAAGAGGCAATCAGTTATCAAACACTACATCCCTTCCTTATTTAAGTTTATATAATAATAACTTAAAGCTACACTTTCAAGATAGAAAAGTACAAGAATCAAGACTAGTCGAAATGCATATTCAGATTTATTTAACACTTTCCAAACGTACCTATGGACTTAATCAACATATTACTTTCTCTTTCTTTAACCTTAACCATAAGGATAACTTTATTTCCTTTCGTTATACTCATATAGTATAATAGTCATACTTAGCCTTTCCCTTTCCTTTTCTTTTTAATTGATTTGGTGAAAGAACATCTATGTATATAATATTTACATCAATGATCAACTCATTAAAATCTTAGTTAAAAAAAAAATTAAGACCAAAAGTAACTTTGATAATGTAATATAATATTAACTTATTTATTAGCTTTTAAATTCCAACATAAGGAATATTATATTAAACATTTAAGGCCCATACTTCTTGTTAGTAACAAAGTCTGTTACTATCCAGTAATGTATGACGAATAAATAATAATAATATAATAATAATAATCTTTATTTCGGGCGGCATAGGCCCATATTATAAATACCTTACAGACTAACATACATATTATAATTATAACTAAGATTTATCACGTATTATATTCGGCGACGTGATGTGCGCCTCGCTCCGGAGTCTCCCCCGGAATCTTCGGTAGGCTACACCCATCGGCCAGAACTCCTCCACCTCGAAGGTCGATAAGCGATGTGTCGGTACTCTCACCACAAAAGAACTAAAGTTAACTTTATGGCGAGACTCCAGACGCTCGACCCTCAAGTTGAAGGACGTCTTCTTCAAGATGTAGCCCACGACATCCTAGACCTTCGTGGACCAGTGCAGGCGGGACACGTACAGCGGCGTGGTGGGTATTTCACACCGCAGGCGCTGCTCGGGTCCGCAGGGTGCGGTGCCGCGGTGGTTACGGACGGCGGGCTTCCTCTTCTTTCTTCTCTCCACCAATGTGAAGCCCTCCTCATCGCACCTCCTGCTCTCACCCTCGTTAGATCGAGGAGGTTCTGCATTACGGCTTTCTTTAGCCTTGCGGCTCTCTTTCACCCCTTTTGTCTTCACCCCCTGGGGAGGTGCGGGGGAGCGGGCAGCGACACACGCAAAACTTTTCTTTTGCTGAGTCGCTGGTTGACTCAGCTTCGGCTCGACCTCGAGGGGAACGCGCGCGGGAGCGGTGGCGGTCGCTGACACGTCGGATTCCGCTGACGCGCAAAAGGTGTCAGCTTGCGCGCCGCGGCGACGCGTATTTACGAAGGTCGAATGCTCGGGTGACATACATAATGAATTATTATTTTTCATTTGCAATAATTCATTACGCAAATCACGGATGGTGGATTCCGATGCATTCAACCTACCTCGCATCTCGTCCAGCTCTGCCTTCATACTATTGAAGTTCTTCAGCAGGCTGGAGACGTCGACGTGGTCCATCGTCACCACCGGCAGCTTGTGGAGATCTTTCGCCACAAATGCCGGCACGTCGTCTGGATCCGTCTGCTTCAGCAGGGAGATTATTTTGGAGTTAAATATAATCTTCACATTTAAGTTTTATTTTAAAGTCGTTTGTTTTACTATATTTTTGACTGTCTGATTTTTATCTTTGCAGAGATTTTTTATTTTTTGTGTGTTGATGACTGAACTCTGTTAAATAGTCTCCTTTAATCATGCGTAGCCTGGTTTCACAAAGCTAAGCCGATGCAATATAACATTTTTTAAAAATTTAATATTGTCAATGCTGTCTTTGTTTAATTAGTAACTAACTGAACTTAACGACCTAATGTTACTATTCAAACTTCGTGTTATCTTCTTATTTTCAAATTGTATTTATCTCTTTAAAATTTTTTATTCTTTTCCTTTGGAAATAAATCATACTTCAGCCATTTCATTTCAATGCGCGATTCTGTCGTTTGACTGACTAGTGTGACATTTTGATTAAATATGGCTTTGTTGCTTTTATATCAGCGTAACAATCCTATATTTTAATCGTCGATACAACATAGTGTTATTTCTTAATGCTAAAAAGTAACAAAGGTGTCAGTTTTGATATTTTGGAGTTAAATATAATCTTCACATTTAAGTTTTATTTTAAAGTCTTTTGTTTTACTATATTTTTGACTGTCTGATTTTTATCTTTGCAGAGATTTTTTATTTTTTGTGTGTTGATGACTGAACTCTGTTAAATAGTCTCCTATCATGCATAGCCTGGTTTTACAAAGCTTAGCCGATGCAATATAATTTTTTTTTAATTTAATATTGTCAACGCTGTCTTTGTTTAATTAGTAACTGAACTTAACGACTTAATGTTACTATTCCAACTTCGTGTTATCTTCTTATTTTTAAATTGTATTTATCTTTTTAATATATATTATTCTTTTCCTTTGGAAATAAATCATACTTCAGCCATTTCATTTCAATGCGCGATTCTGTCGTTTGACTGACTAGTGTGACATTTTGATCAAATATGGCTTTGTTGCTTTTATATCAGTGTAACAATCCTACATTTTAATCGTCGATACAACATAGTGTTATTTCCTAATGATAAAAAGTAACAAAAGTGTCAGATTTATTATTTTGGAGTTAAATTTCATCTTCACATTTAAGTTTAATTTTAGTCTTTTGTTTTACTATATTTTGTGACTGATTGATTTGTCTGATTTTTATCTTTGCCGAGATTTTTTATTTTTGGGGTGTTGATGACCGAACTCTGTTAAATAGTCTGCTTTAATCATGCGTAGCCTGGTTTCACAAAGCTAAGCCGATGCAATATAACATTTTTTAAAAATTTAATATTGTCAATGCTGTCTTTGTTTAATTAGTAACTGAACTTAACGACCTAATGTTACTATTCAAACTTCGTGTTATCTTCTTATTTTCAAATTGTATTTATCTCTTTAAAATATTTTATTCTTTTCCTTTGAAAATAAATCATACTTCAGCCATTTCATTTCAATGCGCGATTCTGTCGTTTGACTGACTAGTGTGACATTTTGATTAAATATGGCTTTGTTGCTTTTATATCAGCGTAACAATCCTATATTTTAAACGTCGATACAACATAGTGTTATTTCTTAATGCTAAAAAGTAACAAAGGTGTCAGTTTTGATATTTTGGAGTTAAATATAATCTTCACATTTAAGTTTTATTTTAAAGTCGTTTGTTTTACTATATTTTTGACTGTCTGATTTTTATCTTTGCAGAGATTTTTTATTTTTTGTGTGTTGATGACTGAACTCTGTTAAATAGTCTCCTATCATGCATAGCCTGGTTTTACAAAGCTTAGCCGATGCAATATAACATTATTTAAAAATTTAATATTGTCAATGCTGTCTTTGTTTAATTAGTAACTGAACTTAACGACCTAATGTTACTATTCAAACTTCGTGTTATCTTTTTATTTTCAAATTGTATTTATCTCTTTAAAATTTTTTATTCTTTTCCTTTGGAAATAAATCATACTTCAGCCATTTCATTTCAATGCGCGATTCTGTCGTTTGACTGACTAGTGTGACATTTTGATTAAATATGGCTTTGTTGCTTTTATATCAGCGTAACAATCCTATATTTTAATCGTCGATACAACATAGTGTTATTTCTTAATGCTAAAAAGTAACAAAGGTGTCAGTTTTGATATTTTGGAGTTAAATATAATCTTCACATTTAAGTTTTATTTTAAAGTCGTTTGTTTTACTATATTTTTGACTGTCTGATTTTTATCTTTGCAGAGATTTTTTATTTTTTGTGTGTTGATGACTGAACTCTGTTAAATAGTCTCCTATCATGCATAGCCTGGTTTTACAAAGCTTAGCCGATGCAATATAACATTATTTAAAAATTTAATATTGTCAATGCTGTCTTTGTTTAATTAGTAACTGAACTTAACGACCTAATGTTACTATTCAAACTTCGTGTTATCTTTTTATTTTCAAATTGTATTTATCTCTTTAAAATTTTTTATTCTTTTCCTTTGGAAATAAATCATACTTCAGCCATTTCATTTCAATGCGCGATTCTGTCGTTTGACTGACTAGTGTGACATTTTGATTAAATATGGCTTTGTTGCTTTTATATCAGCGTAACAATCCTATATTTTAATCGTCGATACAACATAGTGTTATTTCTTAATGCTAAAAAGTAACAAAGGTGTCAGTTTTGATATTTTGGAGTTAAATATAATCTTCACATTTAAGTTTTATTTTAAAGTCGTTTAATTTACTATATTTTTGACTGTCTGATTTTTATCTTTGCAGAGATTTTTTATTTTTTGTGTGTTGATGACTGAACTCTGTTAAATAGTCTCCTATCATGCATAGCCTGGTTTTACAAAGCTTAGCCGATGCAATATAATTTTTTTTTAATTTAATATTGTCAACGCTGTCTTTGTTTAATTAGTAACTCTGAACTTAACGACTTAATGTTACTATTCCAACTTCGTGTTATCTTCTTATTTTTAAATTGTATTTATCTTTTTAATATATTTTATTCTTCTCCTTTGGAAATAAATCATACTTCAGCCATTTCATTTCAATGCGCGATTCTGTCGTTTGACTGACTAGTGTGACATTTTGATCAAATATGGCTTTGTTGCTTTTATATCAGTGTAACAATCCTACATTTTAATCGTCGATACAACATAGTGTTATTTCCTAATGATAAAAAGTAACAAAAGTGTCAGATTTATTATTTTGGAGTTAAATTTCATCTTCACATTTAAGTTTAATTTTAGTCTTTTGTTTTACTATATTTTGTGACTGATTGATTTGTCTGATTTTTATCTTTGCCGAGATTTTTTATTTTTGGGGTGTTGATGACCGAACTCTGTTAAATAGTCTCCTTTAATCATGCGTAGCCTGGTTTCACAAAGCTAAGCCGATGCAATATAACATTATTTAAAAATTTAATATTGTCAATGCTGTCTTTGTTTAATTAGTAACTGAACTTAACGACCTAATGTTACTATTCAAACTTCGTGTTATCTTCTTATTTTCAAATTGTATTTATCTCTTTAAAATTTTTTATTCTTTTCCTTTGGAAATAAATCATACTTCAGCCATTTCATTTCAATGCGCGATTCTGTCGTTTGACTGACTAGTGTGACATTTTGATTAAATATGGCTTTGTTGCTTTTATATCAGCGTAACAATCCTATATTTTAATCGTCGATACAACATAGTGTTATTTCTTAATGCTAAAAAGTAACAAAGGTGTCAGTTTTGATATTTTGGAGTTAAATATAATCTTCACATTTAAGTTTTATTTTAAAGTCTTTTGTTTTACTATATATCCTGCACGCTTCTTTCTGTCCCATCTCTGCGTCGCGATGGCATATTCGCGCTCTGGCCGAGCGTCTCGTACAACAGCTGCTTCCCCTTGCAAATCTCCTCGCTGTTGAAGGAAGACTTGCAGATCTGCATGATGCTGACCTCGTCCATGGTGTCGATGGCATGCTGGATGAACGCCAGCAACTCATTGGCCACGAGCGCCATGGTGACGTGCAGCGGCAATCAGCCGCGCGATTCGCACAAATATAAATTAATATTTGTTGCTCGTGTATAACGCGGAGCGCGACCGTTCGCTGGCTCGACACATTACACACTACACACATTACACAAAGACAAACACAGAATATACAAATACATTGTAACGATTTAGTTACAATTCTATTATGTAAAACTTCACAGAGATAAGTGACATCTCAGGACGATTCCATGATACTAACTGTTTGCTAATAGTCATACAGATGACATTAAGGCTGTTCCTACATCGCGGCATCGAAACGCCGAGCCCTAGTAAAAGAGGCTCACGTATGTAACATAATATGCTGTGCTGAAAAATAGTACGCAAGCAAATTGCCATAGATATAACTAATGTTTCTGACCTTTATTTATTACAATTATTATCTAATAAGATATTGATTCCATAAAATTCAACCATTTTAATTCCAGCCACCGAACGAACTAGTATCTATAACAGTAAAACGCCATCTAGAACAATTTCCAATACTTGTTTCAATATCAGATATCAGATTGTCTCTCTTTGCTGGTGTATTAATTGTATAATAATATTTCATGATGAATTCCCATCCTACCTTTAATGACTTACTGTTACGTCTCGGTACCATAATTATGGTTTTCATTTGGGGTGAAAGCTCATACAGCCCTTAAACGTCTCAGTTACCATCCGGTAATTTATGATTTTCATTTGAGAATGAAAGCCCATACTGTCTTTAGACAACTTTGTTACCACCCTGTAAACATATGGTTTTCATTTGAGACTGAAGGCTCATACTGCCATTTGACACCTTGGTTACTACTCGGTAACGTATGGTTCTCATTTGAGGATAATGACCGATACTGCCATTTGACACCTTGGTTACCACTCGGTAACGTATGGTTCTCAATTCTCAGTGACGTTTCGGACGCCTTACGTAAGGGTGATCTCCACGTTAATTGCTTTTTAAAAATACTAAATCGAAACGGAATACACTTTCGACGGTTTATTTTTGTGCGCGGTAATACGAGTGATTAAAGTTAATGATTGCAGCGATAAATGTGCGTGAAATAACGAGTAATCTAAAGAAATATTTGTGTTTTGGTGTGACAATAATTCTTGTTTTCTAAATAAAAGTGGGTACTTATTGGGAATTCTACGTTGGCACGTCACGGACGTGTAAACCAAAATCACATTACTATAGTGTAAAAAGCGCCATCTTTTAAACTCCTCTGGAACTAAATTAAGTTAAGCTAAGTATAATCATGCCACTAAAGTGCAGCGCCTGCGGTCGATTCACGACACCAACAGATGGCGTGAGATGCACGAAATGCGTAAGATACGTACATAAAGCTTGCGTCAATATCCTGAGCAATGCGAAGGTGTCTCCTACATGGCAATGCCCCGACTGTAAGGTGAAGACGCCACGAAAGGATAACACAGAACAACCGGTATGCGACGGCATCGTCACATTGGAATCACCGCTGGAATCATTGGATAGCGTAAATTTGACTGAGCAAATTTTGCGCGAGGTTCGCCTGCACCGAGCTGAAACTAAGGAGTTCCGTGAGGAGTTTGTAGCGATACGAGACATAGTGAGTTCCTTTCAAGCTAGACTCAGTGACGTGGAGTCTCGGCTCTCGACGTTAGAATATAAAATCCCCGAATCACTGTCGGTCGAGTGTTTACGTTCAACTATAGAGCAGCTTAAGTTGGAATTAAACGACCGCGACCAGGACTTATTTTCTAATGATATCGAAATATCAGGTATCCCTGAAGAGAAATCTGAAAATATAGGCCAGATTGTTGGGCTCATAGCGGGAAAATTGGGCGTGACGTGCGAGCAGCGGGACATCGTATTTGCCGAACGTTTGGGTGTACGTCGTGCTCACACCAGTGGCGAGTCAGTCAGCATTCCTCTGCGCCCTAGAACCTTGGTGTTACGGGTCGCGCGCCGACAGCTGCGCGACGAGTTGCTGAGGGCAGCACGTGTGCGTCGGGGACTTACTACAGAAGGAATGGGATTCGCTCCGGTGCCTACCAGGTTTTATCTGAACGAGCGCTTGTCACGGCGTAATAAAGCATTGTTTCACAAGGCCCGAGAGGAAGCTCGATCGCATGGATGGAAATACGTTTGGACAACAGGAGGCAGGATATTTGTACGACGGGAATCAGGGAAGCCTTCGTTTCGGGTGCGTTCGGAAAATGACATAAAACAAATTTTTGGTGGAGATTGAAGTTGGATAGGTTAAGTTCGAGAGTATTATTAGATTTATTTGTGTTATATTGTATTTTATTTTATATATATTATGTAATGGATCGTATAATATTTTATTTGGTGGAACTAATATCATTAGGAACTAAAAAGAGCAATAAATATTTTACTATAATTGTTGTAAAAATAATGAACTCACTAGTATTATTGTGTTTGGTGTCAACCAATTGTGTAATTATAGAATTGAACACTAGAAAAATGTATCAATTAAATGGCTAATAGAAATTTGAAGGTTGGACTGTACAATGCAGGTTCTTTAGGGACCAACCATGATAATATTATTGCTTCTGTCGATCGTAGTGGCGTAGATGTTCTGGCTGTGAACGAGACCTGGGTACACGCGGGACAGGAGGGGCGAGCGCCGACTATTCCAGGGTACCGGTTTCGGCACACGCCTCGGCCGCGAGAGTTCCGCTCCCGCGGTGGTGGCGTGGGTTTCTATGTTCGTCATGGAGTGTCAGTGCGGACTTGGCGTCATCCGGTTGATCCGTTACACACTGTCGTAGAGCAGATGTGGCTAACTGTAAATATTAACGGAAGGAAGCTAACGATTGGTACGGCGTATCGACCGGCATGGGTATCCATGCAGTTATTTTTTGATGCCCTTACTGACACAGTAAGTTCCATTCCGGAGTGTGATTATTTGATCTTAACCGGCGATTTCAATATTGATTTCTTTGATGATCAAAAATCTAAACAATTGAAGTCGTTTCTCTCTTGTTTTAAGTTGGAACAGTTAGTATCGGAACCTACACATTTTTCGGATAGCAGTCAAACTTTAATTGATCTTGTGTGCTCGGACCTATGTGTAAAAAGAGTATCATTAGACGCTGTAGGGACTCTGAATGGGCATCGATTAGTTTTATGTGAATTTAACATAAAGCGAGCTAAAATTAAACCGCGCATTGTTTACTACCGGCCTATAAAACATATAATGATTGATGACTTTAATAATGACCTTCGAGCCATACGATGGGATCTCATTGCTCAGCACTCCGACGTTAACGTAATTTTAAGGGATTTTAATAACTGCTTACTTACGCTCTTTGATATCCATGCACCCGTAACTTCGGTTATTATTAGAGGTAATTCATATCCATGGATCACTGATACTATTAAAGAAATGATGAGGTTACGCGATAGAGCAGCTTTAGAGTATCATAAAAACAGAAGTGAAGGTAAAAAACTATATTATCAAAGTTTAAAAACCAATGTAGCTAAGGCCCTAATCCAGGAAAAAACAGCCTATTTTAAATTTAATATTAATAATAAATTTCGTGACCCTAAAACACTTTGGAAGAACCTAAAAAATAACTTGTTGCCTCAAAATTGTGTAGAATTGCCATCCTTTTTTTAATGACCCCGATATTATAAATTGCCACTTTTTAAATATTCCTGGTACGTCAGAAACAACGATATCTCATTTAACATATTTTGAATACCATAAATACACCGACGCTACATTTAGCATTAAACAAATAAGCCTGGAGAGCCTAATTAACATATTAAAACAGTTAAAATCAAATGCTGAGGGATGCGATTTAATTACTTTAGATATGCTACTAATGACAGTGCCTCATACCCTGGATACAATCCTTGCCATAATGAATACTTCTATAGCAACAATGACATTCCCTGAGTTATGGAAACACGCAATCGTTCGGCCAATACCTAAGGTTAATAGCCCCACCGAACTCAAAGATCTTAGACCTGTTAGTATTTTGCCTTGCATGTCTAAAGTTTTAGAAAAGGCAATATGTACGCAACTAACAAATTTTTTAGAAGAAAATAATATATTACCATCAGTACAATCGGGATTTAGAAAAGGTCGAGGAACTGTTAGTGCACTATTGGATGTCACAGACAACATTCTTAGCGCTCAAGATCAGGGTATGTGCACTATTTTAGTGCTTTTAGACTTTTCGCGCGCATTTGATTGTTTGAACGTTAATCTTCTATTGTCCAAATTGCGTTATTACGGTTTCGACTGTAAAACTGTAAAGTGGTTCGATAGTTATTTGAGTGACCGCTGTCAAGGCGTCAAAATTACTAGAGATGATGGATCTGAGGGAGTCTCGGAATTTAATATATTAAACAGAGGAGTTCCTCAAGGTTCCATTCTGGGACCGGTTTTATTTATTTTGTACTTGGCTGATATTATGGATAGTATTAAATATTGTAAGTGTCACATATACGCTGACGATATACAAGTATATATATCATGTAAATCTACTGAGATGGAACAAACTATCCACAAACTAAATGAAGATCTTTCTGGAATCTCTTCTTGGTCAACAAAAAACTGTCTTGTGCTGAACCCGACTAAAACTAAGTACCTTATTTTCGGTAGCCCGGCTCAATTAGCTAACGTTCATCTGAGTACGAATGTTGAGCTTATGGGAGTTTCCATCGAACGAGTCTATGAGGCTAGAAACCTCGGACTTCATATGGACTGTGGGCTTAGGTTCGAATGCCATGTGAGAGACTGTGTGCGGGATTGTTTTTATAGGCTTAAAACCTTATACAGGACTAGGTCTTATTTAAGTGTGCAACTTCGCATACAGTTAGTAGAATCGATTGTTCTGTCAAAATTTAATTACATGGATGCAGTTATTGGTCCCCGATTGCTGGCAAAAACCAAAAGATTAGTGCAGCGTGTACAAAATGCCTGCGCACGGTTTTGCTTTGATATCCCGGTAAGACATCATGTGACACCGTTTCTCAATGAAAATTCCATACTAAAAATGGAGCATCGACGGAAGCTTCATTTGGCATGTATTCTATTTGGCGTAATAAAGTACACGGAGCCTAGTTATCTTTTTGAGAAGCTGTCGTGGAAATCCAGACAACATCTCTCTCGACAATGTGCGCCGCAATTAAATGTGGAGCGGCACAAGACTGCCGCCTTTAGAGGCAGCTTTCGCTATGCTGCGACTAGGTGTTGGAATAATATCCCACCCCCAATAAGGAACTTGCATAGTGTACACACTTTTAGGAAAAAACTTAAGAAATTTATGCTTGCTCATCAATTTGCTGAAGCCTCTTTAAAAAATGACACCAGTGCAATATAGATTCGTATCTGCTAATTTATTTATTTTTTAATTTGCATGTACATAATATATTCATGAAATGTTCGATACTTTTTACATATAAATTTACCTTTTATTAAGTTATACACTGTTTTTTTTAAATTTTACCGTTTTTTATGTATATTGCTTTTATGGGACAATACTTTTTTGTTTTCTTTTTAAAGACTGTCCATTTATTTTTTATTTACTATGTTCCACTATTAAGTGTTAAGTGTATATATATTCTAATATATTTTTATACCTTTACATTTTATCAATAACTGTTTAAATCTTTTATACATTTTACGTCTTTTTTTTAAGCATATTTATAAAGCTATTGTGTTTGTATGTGAGTGTGCCCTTATTGTCGTGCGTGACGTCACCTGTCGGCCCAGCGGAAGATCAGCGCTGATTGCTCGCAATCGGCACATGCTGAGATGGGCCGGCTTGTGCTCGAAAACACAATTCAATAATTGTTATTATTAATTTCTGTTTTTTGTAAAAATATTTATGTTTTCTGGTACAAATAAAGATATTCTATTCTATTCTATTCTATTCTATTCAATTGAGCATGATGGCCCATACTGCCATTTGACACCTTGGTTACCACTCGGTAACATACGGTTCTCATTTAAGGATGATGGCCCATACTGCCTTTTGACACCTTGGTTACCACTCGGTAACGTATGGTTCTCATTTGAGGATGATGGCCCATACTGCCATTTGACACCTTGGTTACCACTCGGTAACGTATGGTTCTCATTTGTAGATGATGGCCCATACTGCCATTTGACACCTTGGTTACCACTCGGTAACATATGGTTCTCATTTTGAGGATGATGGCCCATACTGCCATTTGACACCTTGGTTACCACTCGGTAACATATGGTTCTCATTTAAGGATGATGGCCCATACTGCCATTTGACACCTTGGTTACCACTCGGTAACATATGCTTCTCATTTGAGAATGATGGCCCATACTGCCATTTGACACCTTGGTTACCACTCGGTAACATATGGTTCTCATTTGAGGATGATGGCCCATACTGCCATTTGACACCTTGGTTACCACTCGGTAACATATGGTTCTCATTTGAGGATGATGGCCCATACTGCCTTTGGACACCTTGGTTACCACCAGGTAACGTATGATTTTCATTTGAGACTGAAGGCTCATACTGCCTTTGGACACCTTGGTTACCACCAGGTAACGTATGATTTTCATTTGAGACTGAAGGCTCATACTGCCTTTGTACACCTTGGTTACCACCAGGTAATGTATGATTTTCATTTGAGACTGAAGGCTCATACTGCCTTTGGACACCTTGGTTACCACCAGGTAACGTATGATTTTCATTTGAGACTGAAAGCTCATACTGCCTTTGTACACCTTGGTTACCACCAGGTAACGTATGATTTTCATTTGAGACTGAAGGCACATACTGCTTTTGATCATCCGTGCTTCTGGTCAATTCACGGTTCGCAGTTTAATCCGGGTTCGTACTGCCAGTATTTTATACTAGAAGGGATGAGACGGTGAGAGATTCTAGAAGATGTGAATGTAGCTCGAGGTCCTTGGTAGATGTTGGCCATTAAGGCTTGCTTAGCTCGCAGGTCGTAATCATTATCTGTACTCAAAAGTTGTGATTAGATTTGTACCTACCTACGTTATTCATGTTCTTCACAGAACAACATTTTATTACTTTATTATTTCTAATAGTAAAATATGACACGTCATTTCAATTACCATAGCGTAAAATATAAAGTTTTTATCAGTGCTACTGAGTATTTTGAATAATAATTAAAATATAACAACAATATAAATATAAATTTTAAGAACTATGATGGCAAATTTCCCTCTCCCAGGTTGTAGCCATACCAATGAGATACTTCCAGATTCTGACGTACATTACGGACGCCTTGTTTTGTCTTCCACCCGATTCCGGTAACAGTCATTCAAACCAGTGGCCAGCTATGCAGGAGCCATCTATAAAATGGTCAAGTACAATACACAGAAGTAATCCATCATCCCTCAACATCGCATCCAGTGGAACGGACACCCGACACGGCTGGAGGGAGATAAGGCGCTGAACCAACCTAAACCAACCCTCCTCGCACCTGTCAGATGCATGGATCATCTTCTTTTTCAGACTGTCAGGTTATCAGCCCGTAATGCTCTAAACAATTTAAAACAACTTTTTTTTTCTTTTTTACGCGGAAGTCCATTGTTCTCACCCATCACCTCTAAGTTCCAGACGAATTGGCCGACCATTTTATGAGAATTCAGAAAAAATATTTAAAACCAATATTGGTCACCGCTTTCCAAGCACTACATTATAAAAGATTTCTAAAGTAGTTCTCACTCGTAGAATACTATATAGATTGTACATAGCACGAGGAAAGGCCTAAACTTTTAATCCTAAGAAAAGCTTAATTTTCAAACTCATTCAACCACATCAATATATAATATTCCAGTAGAATTAAATATAATATGTATGCAATACACAAGCAATAGGCAGTTTAAAAGACCCACTTACCATAATTCCACTGTCTTACATGTACAATGTACATACCTACATTCTATAGCTATCCTTTTGTCAAATAATTATTGTTTAATTAGGTTTTTTCATACTCGGTAATTTGTAGATACTGACTTATTTGACATAATATTTCAACAACATAATTTTATGTTAATATTATGTTTTTAGAGCATAACATTATTATAGATAGTAGGTTAATTAGAATATAATATATTGAAATAATTATGTGTAATAATGAATATCTGGTGGTATTTAATAGCACACAACAAAGTTTATTTTTAGATTCTTGTTTGTTTCGACTTTTGCAGATACAAGCCAGTACTGAGATATATAAAACAGTATTCTCACAGACGCCAAATAAGTCTTGTAAGTCCTCAAAACCCAGTTAAAAATGCACAAGAGACTTTAGTTATGATTCAATCAAAGTAACAGAAAAGTCTTAGTTAAATAGAATAGTTCATTTACATCTTAACTTGTGCATTTACCATGTTTTTTGTTAATTATACACCGGTAGCAATGACTCTGATATCAATGTAAACCTTATCCTTCATTAATATTATTTAATAATAAAATATATGAAAATTAAGATTGTACCTACATCTTGGCTTGGCTTTGCATTGCTGTAGTTGTCAAAGATTTAATTCCTGCATTGTATGTAACAACTTCATATTGATATTGTTAGCAGTTAGGCGTGACCTTCAATATCGGTGGTGGGAGAGAGGCCCCATCCCTCCTCGTCAGGATATAAAACCGAGCGTTAGTTTGTAAGGGTTACCTTTTGCGTTCGATTCTACTGCCGTGCGGAAGCTCTGCTGGTTTGATTGTCGGTGTGTTTTGTATAATCGTGAGTCCTACTTTAATTTTGTTAAATAATTGTTTTAAATGTGATCCTTGATTTCTAAATGTTAAATTATTAATTTCAAAGTAAATAAATGTTTTTGTGTGTAATAAATTATTGTTTTTTTTAAGTAAATTCACTCCTGATTCCTAAAATCAGGCGTGGGATAAAAAAATCCACTTGCCCACACCGTTTCGTTTTCTTATACGATCAAGGAACACATTGGACCAATTATTTTGACTATTTTAGAATTATTTTCTGTGTACCCTCGTTTCTTAGATTTTGGTGAGATATTTTTTTATTTAGACTTGTACGGTTACAATGAAACCGCGTAGATCACGAGACAAACCACGCCGGCATCGCCATGAGCGTCGTAGTCGTAACAACACGTCGCGCAGCGTATCCCGCGAGCGTTCTCGGTCTAGTTCGGTTTCTTTACGTGAGAATAAAAATTATACTAGTCGCCGCTCGCGCAGACGTACACGTACGCCTCCTTTAATACGGCATGGATCGCGAATTAATCGCTCGTATTCCCGCGACCGTTCACGATTGAGTTCAAATACGGATTTAGCGTTGCGCTCACGACATTCGCGTTTGCATTCAAGTAGACAGGTTTCGGAGTCGCATAGCAGGCGTTCAACGCTTGATAATACTTTGGACACTATCTTAACACGTTTAGACGCGATCGAAAATAATTCGGCTTCGACGTCCTCGAAAGGGCGGCCGGGAAGCGGCTTTCCCGCTTCTACTCCTACGCAAGTCATTGTCGACGCGTTACAATCGATAATTCCAGGACGGTCTCAAAACTATTATATTTCAAGCTTCGATCCATCCATACACGATATCGACACGTGGTGTGATGAAGTCGATCGAGCACAGCTAGCTAATAATTGGGGAGACGGTGAGTGCCTGTCGCGAGTTGCTAACAGTCTTAAAGGAGACGCTAAGGCGTGGCTGAACGAGTGGGTCACCTGTGACAGGACGTGGAGTAGCTTTAAACGCGAGTTTAAGCCTTTATGTTCCAAGAAGTTAGATTACGCAACAATTTTATTCGACACAATGAATACGAATTCCGATAAGTACTCTTCTTATAGTGAATACGCTCGGCGTGTGATTTTACGGCTGCGAATTGTTAAGGGATTAAGCGAGGAATTAATGACGCTTATCGTCATTCGGGGCATAAACGATGCACACGTACGCGCCGCCGCGGCTAATGCTAACTTGTCACCGGATAGTATTGTTTCGTTTTTATCCATATATCAGAAACCGAAACAAGATAAAATTCAGAACAGGGGACATCAATCGTTTATGGGAAAATCACGTTTTACCGAATTGTCGAATGTACGGACTAGTCGCCAAGTTAAATGTTTTACTTGTAACCAAACGGGACACAAGAGTTTTAATTGTCAAAAGAATAACAAACCGGTCGGTGAATCATTCGATTTAAACAAAACTTGTACGTTTTGTAAGAAAACCGGGCATTTAGAAAGTTCTTGTTTTGCTAAAGCTAGATCGCAACCGCAGAAGCGTAACGTTAATCTTTGCAAGGAATATAGTTCTTATCGGGACCGTAACCGGGACATAACAACTGCAGTGGTACAGGGTATACCTATCGATGTTTTAATCGATAACGGTGCCCTTGGTGTGTCTTTAATCTCCTCGGATGTGTTAAAATATTTTTCCCATTGCTTAAAACCAGTTAAATGCACGCTGAAGGGATTAAGTGACCATGAAATACCTGCTAGCTCGTATGTTACTTTAACTATTGAGTTCAGTGATATCTCAATCGAAGCGGATTTAGTAGTAGTGCCTTCGTCTTGCATATCTACTTCAATGATAGTGGGGACCGACGTTTTAAACCGAGAGGGCATAACCTATGTTAGAACTAGGGACGCGCAGTATATTACGCACACTCCCAAGCGCATCTCAAGCATTAATACGGTAGACACTTCTAGCCAACAATTAATTCGGACTCCACTAGTGGGAACAGAACGCGATTTCCTGTTGAAGGTTATTGATGATTTCTCGAACTATTTTATTTCCGGTACTGCTACCACTACAGTAACTACGGGTGAAATGCAAATTAATTTAACTAGTGACGTACCGATAGTGTACCGTCCATACAAACTATCCTTAACCGAAAAACATAAAGTTCGAGACATCATTGATGATCTCCTTTCTAAAGGCATAATAAAGGAGTCTGAATCTGAATATTCCAGTCCGATTATTCTGGTTAAGAAAAAGGACGGATCGGATAGAATGTGCGTCGACTACCGAGCCTTAAACAGAATAACCGTGAAGGATCGCTATCCGCTCCCATTAATTGACGATCATATTGATCGATTAGGCGATAAGATGATCAAGCGTTTCTCGTCACTAGACATGGCAACTGGCTTCCACCAGATTCGCGTCAGTCCATCTTCGATCCCCAAAACCGCTTTCGTAACACCGGACGGTCACTACGAGTACTTAAAGATGCCATACGGATTATGTAATTCCCCGATAGTATATCAGAGGTTGATTAATAAAACACTTCGTAAACACATTGACGCTGGAAATGTCCTTGTATATATTGATGATGTACTCCTGATGAGTCACACGGTTAGCGAAGGAATAGTTTTATTGCGTGACGTATTACAAACTTTAACAGACGCTGGGTTTTCCATAAATCTTCGTAAATGTGTATTCTTAACAACTGAGATCGAATATTTAGGCAGAATTATAAGCGAAGGTCAGGTCAAACCTAGTCCTACCAAAATTAACGCATTAGTTAACTCTCCAGTCCCTCAGAACGTCAAACAGGTCCGACAGTTTTTAGGACTCGCCGGTTATTTTAGGCGTTATATAAAAGGGTTTGCTACAATTACGCGTTGCATTTCAATGCTAACAAAACAGGGCGTAGTATTTAAGTGGGGCCCAGAACAAGAAACCGTCCGACAGGAAATTATAACGCGACTTACAACGGAGCCTATTTTGGCCATATTTAATCCTTGCCTCCCTACAGAAGTCCATACGGACGCTAGTAGTATTGGGTATGGGGCTGTTCTTATGCAATCTCACGATGATAATAATAAAAAAGTAGTTTCCTATTTTAGCAAAGTAACCCAGGGTGCTGAGAGCAGGTACCACTCCTACGAATTGGAGACTTTAGCGGTTGTGAGAGCATTGCAGAATTTTAGGCATTACTTAATTGGAATTAAATTTAAAATTGTAACGGACTGCAATGCCCTCAAAGCCACTGAACGAAAGAAGGATCTGCTTCCGAGAGTAGCACGTTGGTGGGTCTACTTACAGGACTTTAATTTTGACATTGAATATCGCAAAGGGTCCATGATGTCCCACGCGGACTACTTGAGTCGAAATCCTCTCTTAGAAATTAATAATATTAGTAGACCTCGTAACTAGGCTCAGATAGCACAGAAAGCTGACGACGAGACTCGACAACTTATTCAGAGGCTTAATGAAGGTAGCCTCGACTCCAACCGGTATATTTTACGTAACGACATTTTGTACTACAAATACACACCGGTGGGTGAGGAGTCGCGGCTACTTTGCTTTATACCTAAGGGACACAGACTAAGTCTATTACGTGTATTTCACGACGAACATAGTCACATTAGTTTTGACAAAACTTTAGACCTTATTTTGAAGCATTTCTGGTTCCCCAGCTTAAGACCCTTTGTAAAGAAATACATAAATCACTGTCTTGTTTGTATTTCCAAGAAAAGAGTACCTAGAGCCCCCCTTCAAAATATAACTTCCTGGCAAAAGCCTGAAACACCTTTTTCAATTATACATTTAGACACCCTAGGACCCCTTCCCGAATCCCATGGCTATAAATTTGTTCTTTTAATTGTGGACGCTTTTTCAAAATTCACGCTACTTTACTCAATGTACAGACAGGATGTAGCAGAATTATTAAAAACTGTAACAAATTCTATTTCACTTTTTGGCGTGCCTAAGCTTTTTGTAACGGACAAAGGCAGAATGTTCGAGTCGTCAGAATTTACTAAATTCCTTAACGATATGGGCTCCACGATCCATTGCATTACACCCGAAATGCACCACGCCAACGGGCAGGTGGAAAGGTACGCTCGGACCGTACTTAATATGCTTCGCATAGAAGTTAACCACAAGTTAGCTGCATGGTCAGAAACGTTGTGGAAGTTACAGCTGACTCTTAACATAACGAAACACAAGACCACGCAAATGTCAGCATTGAACCTCCTAATAGGAACCGACGCTACAACTCCCGTTATTCGGTCCCTTGTTCGTGATGTGGCTATTGAAAATTCTACGAGTCGAGAAGCGCGACTCGAGCTACACAGACAGAGGGCGTCAGAGCTACTGGAGCGGAACAAGGTGGCACAGGACACCTGCGTAAACCGGCACCGGCGGTTACCCAAGGCTTTTAATGTAGAGGACCTGGTCTTTGTTATCAAGTTTTCACAGGCAACCGGCAAACTGGACCCAGGAATGCGAGGGCCCTACCGGGTTGTTCGTGTATTGCCAGGTGGACGGTACGAGCTGCGACTGTTGAGCGGCTCCTACGGCAAAACTACTCAAGCTGCGGCACAGCATATGGTGTAATGTGTCGAGCCAGCGAACGGTCGCGCTCCGCGTTATACACGAGCAACAAATATTAATTTATATTTGTGCGAATCGCGCGGCTGATTGCCGCTGCACGTCACCATGGCGCTCGTGGCCAATGAGTTGCTGGCGTTTATCCAGCATGCCATCGACACCATGGACGAGGTCAGCATCATGCAGATCTGCAAGTCTACCTTTACCAGTGAGGAGATTTGCAAGGGCAAGCAGCTGCTGTACGAGACGCTCGGCCAGAGCGCGAATATGCCATCGCGACGCAGAGATGGGACAGAGAGAAGCGTGCAGGATATCATCTCCCTGCTGAAGCAGACGGATCCAGACGACGTGCCGGCATTTGTGGCGAAAGATCTCCACAAGCTGCCGGTGGTGACGATGGACCACGTCGACGTCTCCAGCCTGTTGAAGAACTTCAACAGTATGAAGGCAGAGCTAGACGAGTTGCGAGGTAGGTTGAATGCATCGGAATCCACCATCCGTGATTTGCGTAATGAATTATTGCAAATGAAAAGTAATAATTCATTATGTATGTCACCCGAGCATTCGACCTTCGTAAATACGCGTCGCCGCGGCGCGCAAGCTGACACCTTTTGCGCGTCAGCGGAATCCGACGTGTCACCGACCGCCGCCGCTCCCGCCCGCTTTCCCCTCGAGGTCGAGCCGAAGCTGAGTCAACCAGCGACTCAGCAGAAAAGTTTTGCGGGTGTCACTGCCCTCTCCCCCGCACCTCCCCAGCGGGTGAAGACAAAAGGGGTGATAGAGAGCCGCAAGGCAAAGGATAGCCGTAAGGCAGAACCTCCTCGATCTAACGAGGGTGAGAGCAGGAGGTGCGATGAGGAGGGCTTCACACTGGTGGAGAGAAGAAAGAAGAGGAAGCCCGCCGTCCGCAACCACCGCGGCACCGCACCCTGCGGACCCGAGCAGCGTCTGCGGTGTGAAATACCCACCACGCCGCTGTACGTGTCCCGCCTGCACTGGTCCACGAAGGTCGAGGATGTCGTGGGCTACATCTTAAAGAAGACATCCTTCAACTTGAGGGTCGAGCGTCTGGAGTCTCGCCATAAAGTTAGCTTTAGTTCTTTTGTGGTGAGAGTACCGACACAACGCTTGTCGACCTTCGAGGTGGAGGAGTTCTGGCCGATGGGTGTAGTCTACCGAAGATTCCGGGGGAGACTCCGGAGCGAGGCGCACATCACGTCGCCGTGATATGTGATGGAAGTTTAGTTATAATTAATTGTGTAATAATATGTATGTTAGTCTGTAAGGTATTTATAATATGGGCCTATGCAGTCCGAAATAAAGGTTATTATTATTATTATTATTATTATTATTATTATATGGTGCCTTGGCGTGGAGAGTGGTGTCCTGACACATGCTCCGCATTCTTTGAACGTGAGTATTGACATGTGAGGACGGACTGCGGGACGTTCCTCTAGGCAGCGGACTGCGGGACGCTTGTCACACATGTCTGGTCTTTCACGTGTGAGGGCGGACTGCGGGACGCACCTCTTAGCGTCGGACTGCGGGACGATCGCTATTGTAAGTACAGAACGAACTGCGGGGCGTTCTTTTGGACAACGGACTGCGGGACGTTTGTCAATTTTGTGTAAAAAATGGTCATGACCAAAATAAGAAGATGACGGAATGATGATGATATGACATGTTATGCTTGTGGTTAAAATGAGATGATGTATGCAGGGGCCTTGTAAGAGATGTATGTAAGGATGTGTGGTGGTAATTCTGCTTGTTCTGTCCTACAGTTGGAGATAGTGCTGATCCAGAGAACGAGTGTGGCGAGCCAGGCACTTCACGCGAAGTTCAAGCAAACGAGGATGTCGGCTCATCTCCACTCGTCGACCCAGTGCCAGATGTTCCCTGCGAGGCCCTTCCGGACATCCAGGACGCAGTCGTGGGCGACGCGTAGTCAGGAGAGGCCGTGTTAGCAGTTAGGCGTGACCTTCAATATCGGTGGTGGGAGAGAGGCCCCATCCCTCCTCGTCAGGATATAAAACCGAGCGTTAGTTTGTAAGGGTTACCTTTTGCGTTCGATTCTACTGCCGTGCGGAAGCTCTGCTGGTTTGATTGTCGGTGTGTTTTGTATAATCGTGAGTCCTACTTTAATTTTGTTAAATAATTGTTTTAAATGTGATCCTTGATTTCTAAATGTTAAATTATTAATTTCAAAGTAAATAAATGTTTTTGTGTGTAATAAATTATTGTTTTTTTTAAGTAAATTCACTCCTGATTCCTAAAAATATTATAATTAAATAATTCATTCTGAAGCAGACGCTTTTTAGAATACTGCGTAGCATTGCAATATTGGAGCTAGATAAGTTTTCCTTGCATTGTTCTATAATAATATCCAATATACTAACTCGTTTCAGACAGTTTGTACCACCCAAAGCTACATAGTATTTGAAACTTCTTTTTTTTTCTAAATTTGAATATGCGTTGTACTTATTCGCAGAAATGAATAACACATTTTTATAGTTTTCGGTCACGGTTAATTACTGATTTAGAACCCATATCTAATGCGATTAAACTAACATATAAATCTATTTCATCTTGCAGTCAATTGTAGGATACAAAGACAGTATTTATGAGAAGGGTTTTATAGGTTTCTGTTTATTCACTACAAACTACTATATACCTATGTATTAGCAAATTCAATAAACCAAGTAAGCCAGCCAGCCAGTCTTGTAAGTGGCTTACAATATCCTTGAGTTATTCATATATTACTTGAAATTTCAAGTGACTTCATATAATGAAACCTTATTTTTTAAATTAAAGGAATCCCAATTATGCATGGTGTATAATAATAATTAACATGTTGGTCTTAGATTATGTTTTGTATTAAGAGATATTTCGGGTTGACCCACACAAAATTGTAATATTGGTGAAGGCGGGCGGGGATCCGCCCGCTCTTCATGACCACCAGACTTTCCACTCGACATCCTTTATTTTAAAATCAAAAACTCGTAATGAATATTAACACTGATTTATTCAATCACTAATTTACAATTATTAACTTTGAATTTAATTTTAGCTATTACTATATTATACTTTATATATTTTATAATATGATTCAGGCAACTAAGTTACGAGGTGTCGTCGGAACGAGCGCTTCCCGAATAATGTCCCTTCCTCGCAGCTCCAGTTCCCACCTCGCCTGATTCACGGAGTGGGGTGTACACGTGGGTAGTGCACCTGCGTAGTAAACAAGTGCACCTGCGTTGTAAACAAGTGCACCTGCGTTGTAAACAAGTGCACCTGCGTCGAAAACAAGTGCAGCTGCTTATCACTGCACGTGCGTTTCAATAACAACGACACCTGCGTTGCAGGTGCAAGCCTTATCAGGCCAAGTGTGATTAGGTAAACAGCACGTGCGCCGACACGGCCATTCTGCATTCAGGTCGCGCTCGACCTGTAATAGGAAAAAAGGTGCACAGAACAAAACACATTTAAAATGCTTATAAGTTTGCAAGATATTAGGGGTACAAATATTGTGAAGGCCCCTGTACTTAACAACGTTTCTTATCCACAAAGTAAGGAGGCCCCTGTCCTCAACTTACATTTCAATTCACAAAGTAAGGAGGCCCCTGTCCTCAACTTACATTTCAATTTACAAAGTAAGGAGGCCCCTGTCCTCAACTTACATTTCAATATACAAAGTAAGGAGGCCCCTCTCCTCAACTTACATTTCAATTTACAAAGTAAGGAGGCCCCTGTCCTCAACTTACATATCAATATACAAAGTAAGGAGGCCCCTGTCCTCAACTTACATTTTAATTTACAAAGTAAGGAGGCCCCTGTCCTCAACTTACATTCCAATAAACACAGTAAGGAGGCCCCTGTCCTCAACTTACGTAAGTTATGACAAATTTAAGGTAACAAACACGACACAACATTATACCTTCAAAACAAGGGTAAAGTTACTTACATAATATTATGTTGTAACTATTGTACAACTTCTGTATGTAATTCCGAAACATCACTGGAGGAGGTATTGTTAGCCGTTTCTGATTGAGTCGCTTCAATCATCACTGGCTCATTACTTGCCGACACGATATCCTGGGTTTCACATTCATTAGGTCTAGGTGCTGGTCGAAGTTGATCATGAGAAACTTTCTTCGGGCGCCCGCGCCCTGTCACCTTTTTTAATTGGTATCGGTCATTTGGCAAAACTTTCCAGACAACATAGGCTTCGGGATACTTTAAATCAAGCCCTATTTGTGACCGAGGGTTAGTCTTGAAAAGAACAAATTCTCCTTTTTGGAATCGTTTCACTTTAGCTTTTCCCGTATCACATCTTGCTTTATCCACTTTACCTCGTAGAATTATTTTATTTTGAATGTAACTATTAAGTTGGTTTCGGTTAACTGTTCCCTCTTCTTCGTTAACTAAGGAAACGAGTTCTGGTGGCACTGCGCATTGTCTTCCTGTGAGAGCTTTGATCGGACTTATATTTGTAGTTTTATTCTTGGTGCAATTGATTGCTAGCTGAAGAGCATCTAGGCCCTTCATCCAGTTTTGTGTTTCATAATTGCGGATGATCGTCAGCCCATTCTTTACAACTGCCATCATTCGCTCAACTTGTCCGTTGGCTCGACTTGCTCCGGGAGCTATGAAATGCTGGTAAATATTATAGCTTTCACAA
Organism: Celastrina argiolus; assembly: GCA_905187575.2. Lineage (NCBI taxonomy): Eukaryota > Metazoa > Arthropoda > Insecta > Lepidoptera > Lycaenidae > Celastrina > Celastrina argiolus. Next base: position 3,569,194 of record LR994602.1, read on the forward strand.
AATTCTTTAAAATCAGCTTTAAATGCAGTGTCTTGGTCACTAATAATCTGTCTCGGAGCTCCAAATAGAAAAACAATTTGTTTTAGAGCACGTAGCATTGAATTTGAAGTCTTATCAGTCGCGTAGGTTAAGGTAACAAACTTGGTATAGGCGTCTATTATAACAACCACATATTCATGCTTATTATTTCTTCTTGTTAGATGACCGGTCATGTCAATATGGATTGTGTCAAACGGAATAGGCCTTTTGTCAATGGGAAACATTTCTATCTGTTTTGCACCGGAAGAACTCTTACTTGTTTTACAAATGACACAATTATCTATAAATCGTCTTACCGTGGATGACATCTCTGGGAACCAGTAAGTCTCACGAATCTTGCTAAGAGTTTTTTCCCATCCAAAATGTTTGAGCGCTGAGTGAAAAGCATTAATAATGCTCCATTGGTATGATTTCGGCACAACTTTTTTGCATACTTTACATCCAGGTTCTTCTTCTTCACTTTTATGTTCTAAAACTAAATCTTTCATACGGTACTCACTCACTATTTCACTGTTTTCTATTTTCTTTATTATTTGAGCTATATCTGCATCTCGCCGTTGTTCTATCTTTAACCACGAGTCAACATTTTGCACCATGTTTATGCATGTTACAGGATTGCGACTGAAATAATCGGCATGCTTCATTCGATTTCCTTGGCGATATTCTATTTTAAAATCATAGTGCTGCAAAAATGCCCACCATCTATGGATTCTGGGTAAAAGTTCATGTTTAGTTGATGATGATTTAATAGCATTGCAATCAGTGACAATGATAAATGATCTTCCGTAAAGATATTGTCGAAAATGTTTTACAGCTCTTACTATAGCAAGGGTTTCTAACTCATAAGAGTGATAGTGACTTTCTGGTTCAGTAGTTCTCATACTCATGTATGCGATCACATGCTGTCGGCCATCCTTTATTTGAATGAGGATAGCTCCAAGACCAGTGCAACTAGCGTCTGTATGAAGTTCTATAGGCAAACCTTCCTGATAAATAGTTAGTACGGGTTCTGAAGTTAACCGACGAATGATATCAAGACGGACGTTTTCACAAGTCTCGTTCCATTGGAATTTTGCATCCTTCTTAGTTAAATTATAAAGAGGAATTAAACGCTCTGAAAAGGATGGTATGAATCGTCTAAAATAACCAGCCAGGCCACAAAACTGACGTACCTGTTTTACATTCGTGGGCACTGTGGATTTCTGTAAGGCTTCTACCTTTTTCGGACTTGGACGAACAGTTCCATTGGAGATTATGTTACCGAGATATTCAATCGATGTTTTGAAAAAGGAGCACTTCTTTGCGTTCACTGTAAACCCAGAATTTGTTAATGCTGATAGAACATCATCTAGTACCTGTAATCCTTCATCAACTGTTGTACATTTTATCAAAACGTCATCCATGTAAACTAGAATATTATTTAACAGGGGTCGCAGGGCAGACATTATAGCGTGCTGAAAAACTGCCGGTGCATTCATCAACCCAAAAGGCATTCTAACATATTCGTACAATCCATCTGGAGTAATAAAAGCTGTCATAGGTATTGATTCTTCTTTAATTGGAATTTGGTAAAAACCTTGAGCCATATCTAAGCTGATGAAGAAGGTGGCGTCTGATAATCGGTCAATTTGATCGGATATAATTGGAAGTGGAAATTTGATAGGAATGGTATTTCTATTCAGTTCTCTATAATCGGTACACATTCTATCTTCGCCGTTCTTTTTCTTGACAAGGATCACTGGACTAGCGTACTGGGAGGTGCTTTCTCTAACGATATCATTAGCTATAAGATCATTAATAATTTCTTTCAGTTTTTGTCTCTCAACTGGAGCTAAACGATAAGGTCTTCTAGACACTACTTTTTTTGGATCCTTCAATTGAATGTCTAAACATCCCGTAGTAACTTGTTTTTTCGGCATACCGGTAGCAAAGGTTTCACTATATTTTAGAAGTATTTGCTTTAACTTACATATGTCTTGCTCATTACTCAAATCCGTATCCAAATTTTCAAAAGGGGTTTCATCTTCCAAAATCGTAAAAAAATTGGACTGTCTAATAATAGTAGCGCCATTATCAGTTATGAGGACACTCAAACCCGTACCTTTTACTATTTCAGCACCGATCAACAGATCACATGGCGTTTCATGATCTTCAACTACATGGAAGGATATTTCTACAAATATCCCATTTATGTCACATGTCACGTTAATTTTTTTAAAAGAAAGAACAGGAATACTTGCGCTTCCAATGCCTTTTAACATTAGTTCACAATCTTCTCGTTTACCAGGTATAGATTGACTACATGAACGCCTCACCAAAGATCGTGCTGCACCACTGTCATAAAATGCTGTAAATTTATAATTATTAATACACACTCTCATTGGAGTAAGGATCTCTTCACTTAAGCCAGCCAAATTGATTCTCTCAGAATCGTCTCTCATTTTCTTAAAACATACAGACTCTGTGTGGCCAATTTTATCACAGTAACTACATTTAGACCTGCGCTGGTCAAGATGTTTAACGGAATCACTGGTTTTAGATGTACTTAACAAAGGCTTAGGGTCGATTGAGTTTTCATTATTCTTACTACACTGTGCTAGTACATGTCCCGGCTTTCCACATTTAAAACAATGTATAACGTCATCTCTATTTCTTAATCTAGGCCGTTTTGCTAGTGGTTCGCTTTGTCGGGGTTCTCGCTGTTTGATTGTAGCTGCAACCGAAATCAATTCAGGTACAGTTGTGCATTTACTAGACAACAAACGAAGCCGAAGAAACTCATTATCAATGCAGCCTATTACAGCCTCCACAGCATCCTTATTTTTATCACCATTTATAACTCTTTTCCAAATGTTCCAGGCTTTAGTAATTGATTCAGCTGGATTTGTTGTATCAAACTTAAAGTTTCTTAATTTTACTATATCATTTGAGTATCTTGCTTCAGGTTCGAATGTTTGGATTAGTGCTTCTCGCATATCAGACCAAATTGGTGACCTCACTAACCAAGTATCTCCCAATGCTTTGGCGCGACCCTGTAGCAAGCCTGCTATTTTTGTACATACCTCATAATCGGAGAGTTTCCAATGGTCTTTAGCTCGGTCTACGTGCTCGCACCAGTCTCGTATCGGTACATCTCCATCAGGGTCAAATGATGCTATGTATATGTCACTAAGTCTCGGTCGCGTTGTTGGAGCAGCAGCTTGACTGAGTAACTTTGCTAGAAATTCATTATTAACTTGCATATTCACCTGTTGTTGTTGGGTTAAACTTTTTATAATACCAGTCAATGTAGACAAGGCTTCATTGCTGTTAAAGCAATTGCTCGATTCTCCTGTGTGAGCAGTTGAAGCTTCCATGGGTATGTAGTCCGTCCCGCTTCTGATTTCGGGTTGACCCACACAAAATTGTAATATTGGTGAAGGCGGGCGGGGATCCGCCCGCTCTTCATGACCACCAGACTTTCCACTCGACATCCTTTATTTTAAAATCAAAAACTCGTAATGAATATTAACACTGATTTATTCAATCACTAATTTACAATTATTAACTTTGAATTTAATTTTAGCAATTACTATATTATACTTTATATATTTTATAATATGATTCAGGCAACTAAGTTACGAGGTGTCGTCGGAACGAGCGCTTCCCGAATAATGTCCCTTCCTCGCAGCTCCAGTTCCCACCTCGCCTGATTCACGGAGTGGGGTGTACACGTGGGTAGTGCACCTGCGTAGTAAACAAGTGCACCTGCGTTGTAAACAAGTGCACCTGCGTTGTAAACAAGTGCACCTGCGTCGAAAACAAGTGCAGCTGCTTATCACTGCACGTGCGTTTCAATAACAACGACACCTGCGTTGCAGGTGCAAGCCTTATCAGGCCAAGTGTGATTAGGTAAACAGCACGTGCGCCGACAGATATAATATAAACAACAAAACCAAGGACAGACTACATGTTTTTGCTTAAAATTTAAGAGGAAACCACACGGACGAGAGAAATGAAAAATAGGTATTTGAAAAGTTTGTTGCCGTCTCCAATGCGCCTTGATCACGTGGTTCACGCCCGCTATCGATGTATGAGTGAGATCGTCTATGTGTGCGTGCGCCGCGCGCCGCCCACGTGGGCCTCTCGCTACTTAAAATGCTTAAAGTAAATCGGACTACCTATATTTTATGATTATGACAAGAAATGGAATCTTCGTTAGACACTTTTTAGTTTTTACCTCGACTAGGTACCTAGTACCAGAAATGGTCGATGCTCGTATACAATAACTAGTGAAGTCCATAGTTTCATAATATTATGGTGTTAATTCTACATCCTATGATTAAAGTATGTGGTTCATTCAATCCGAAATTGTCTAGATCATTGTGCTATTTCGGCACACAATTAAATTAGCCCATTAAATAATCTAAAAGTTTTATATACTCAAACACCTTCAAAAAATAATGTTTGGTTTATAGGCTATTGTTCGATAACTATAAATATTTACGAAATTTAAAAAAAATATCCTGAAAGAGGAGGAAATTTACCAAAAAAAGGTTACACTCCCGGAATTGTACCTCCATTATTTATATTTTTAAATTAACGCTGAAAATAGCCCTCCGCGCCATTGTTGCATGCAGACGGCCTCTTAGGCGTCAGTTAATATTTTTAAAGTAGGTACCTAAGTACTTAGAGTTAAATGAAAAATATAAAAATATGTAAAGTATAATCTAAATACTCACAAGAATTGATTTCTGTCGGATTTTTTCATTTAAAAATTATATTTCAATTATTATTGAAAAAATATGTTTATTTAAGGAAATATCCTTCAAGAGGAGGAATATTTTTTTCAAACTTCCGTTATCGTTCTAAACTAAAAAATATTTAAATCTTAGATTATTAATTGGTCTCAGCGCCCTTCGACTAGATGGAGCGCTTTCAATAAAAAACAGATTCTTGAATGCGTCAACTTCATATTGTAGTGTGTGTAAAACAATGCACAAAGATTGTAGTGTGCATCTATAATTGTGTTGCCAGCTACTTGACTAGTGCCCGATCAATAGGGAAAATATTTCGTTGCTGTGGTGCGGTAATTTATCAATATTAATAAATAAAAAAAATCTTTAATATGAAATCATAAGCATTTTTATGAAGGTTCTTCTTCATATTCTTAAATAATTATTAGGCATAATTTTCAAAAAGCTTTTTTATTTTAGTATCTGGGGGCACGGCAGTGTCCCCGCCAAGTCGAGCGCGAAGCAAACACTGCCGTACCATCCTTTACAGGAACCATTTTGTCGCATTTTCAGGCCCCTATTTGAGAACCTCCGGATAAGACCAGAACGCAGAAATTATGGTCATCCAGTAAGATATAAAATCTGTCAATAATTAGAAATCCATCTGTCAACGGCCAAGTCACACAACATTAACTATAATTATATATAATATATATAATTATAGTTAATGTTATATATATAATATATATATAATTGTAGTTAATGTTGTAATAATAAATAATATAATAAATAAATGGCCTAACAGGGTTCTATATATACAGGGTGTCCCAAAAATCAACGATAAACCGAAAACGGGTGATAGGCCAAGTCATGACAGTTATGAGAAAAATGTGAAAAAAAATCTTTGTCATGTATTTTTCACATTATAAGGACTTTTAAAAATATCGGAAAAACTGACACCCTGTGATGGTCTTTCATGTCCTAAGACTACAAATATTACTTTTTTGTGATTTTTTTTTCGGTATTGTAGTCATGACTAACCCTTCTGTAAATCACAATTCATAATTTAAACATACCTGCCTCAGTTTTCAATAAAATGGTGTGTTTTGCCCAAGATTAAATTCAAAATAATTACTACACCCAACTTTAATCGTCTGTACTGTAAAAAAAAATTACTACAGTATTTTGGCAAGTAACTTTAAAAGATGGCGCATTTAATCTGGATTCCAAAATGGTATGATACTTGCTGGATTACTTCTTTGTTGAGGAAAAAAAAATTTTTTTAACGGAACCGGATGTTAGGCCAACTCTGTTGAAATTTTTAAAATGTTGTTATTAAGTTGTTATGTGACGACGATGAGTGACGTCATCTTGTCTAGAGTGAGCGAGACAGACAGTGACGCTCAGTGCGAGTGAGATAGATAGTGACGCCAACCCGACAACACAGTGATGAACGTGCAAAACTGCAGTACGTTACGATCTTTCGTTCATTGCGCATCTTTCTGTATCCGTATTGACTTCGTACTTACAACTGTGCTTCTGTTTATTGGACTTGATTTGCTTTGTGATTTGGTTTTATCTGCCCCGTTTCTGACGACCCTGGACTTGTTTTATTGTCGTATCTTCGGTTGTAGTGTGTGATTCCATTGTAGTGTGTTATCATGCCATCTCGATACACCGCACAAGAATACACCAATATGCATCTCATCTATGGAGAATGAGAATGCAACGCTAATGCTGCAGCTAGAATGTATCGTGAGAGATACCCAAACGCTGAGCGTCATCCTGATTATCGGGTATTTATTAACGTGCATCGGTCACTCTTAGAGGGTCGATTCCCTAATCAAAATACCAGCGAGGGAAGGCCTTTCATACCCTAGGAGGACGAAGTGCTCGAGGCGGTCGAACAAGACCCGAGTATCTCAGTACGTGGGATTGAAGAGAACATCGGAGTGCCCAAAAGTACTGCACATCGTATTTTGCAAAAGAACCAGTTTCATCCTTACCATGTACAACGAGTACAAAGCCTGTTACCCCGAGACTACCCAGAGAGATTGCAATTTTGTCGAACGATGTTGCAGAGATACAGAGATGATCCGCGATTCTTTGAAAAAATTCTGTGGTCTGACGAATCCACGTTTAAAAAAGATGGTTACATGAACCTCCATAATTTGCACGAATGGCACGTGGATAATCCACATTTGATGCGGGAAGACAGATCGCAGTACCGGTTTAAGGTGAACATGTGGACGGGAATTTTGAATGGTACTGTTATTGGTCCATTTGAGCTACCGGAGAACTTAACTGCCGAGGTTTATTTGGACTTCTTACAGAACCAATTACCAGATTTGTTGGAAGAAGTGCCACTAAACATTTACGGCAGCATGTGGTACCAACAAGATGGCTGCCCAGCACATTACGCTCGCACAGTACGAGAGTTTCTCGACCGAGAATACCCCGATAGGTGGATTGGGCGGGGTGGTACAATTTCGTGGCCTGCCCGTTCACCTGATTTAAATCCCATTGATTTCTTTTATTGGGGAACAATAAAAGAAAAAGTGTACTCTAAACCAATTCGAGATTTAGCCGAGCTGCGCCAAAAAATTACAGAAGCTGCTGAACACATTAATTCAAGAAGATACGCCCGTCTTATTACGCGATCATTTTTAAGAAGATGTAGGGCTTGCATTAGAGCTGAAGGCAAACAGTTCGAACATTTGCTGTAAATCTTTGTAAATTAAAGTAATAACTGAAGAAATCCATTGACTGACTTTTATTTCGAACTTGCACCTAAAACTAACTAATTACATACTTGATAACAAGGTGGCGTCTGTTCTGTATCTCAACCACTCACATTTTCAAAAGAGCGTTGTATTCATACCTGAAAATTGAAGTCTTAAAAATGCCTACACTGCAATACAATTTTTTTTTAATAAAAAAGCACCCGCACTTAGCGTCACTGTCTGTCTCGCTCACTCTAGATAAGATGACGTCACTCATCGTCGTCACATAACAACTTAATACCAACATTTTAAAAATTTAAACAGAGTTGGCCTAACATCCGGTTCCGTTAAAAAATTTTTTTTTTCCTCAACAAAGAAGTAATCCAGCAAGTATCATACCATTTTGGAATCCAGATTAAATGCGCCATCTTTTAAAGTTACTTGCCAAAATACTGTAGTAATTTTTTTTTACAGTACAGACGATTAAAGTTGGGTGTAGTAATTATTTTGAATTTAATCTTGGGCAAAACACACCATTTTATTGAAAACTGAGGCAGGTATGTTTAAATTATGAATTGTGATTTACAGAAGGGTTAGTCATGACTACAATACCGAAAAAAAAATCACAAAAAAGTAATATTTGTAGTCTTAGGACATGAAAGACCATCGCAGGGTGTCAGTTTTTCCGATATTTTTAAAAGTCCTTATAATGTGAAAAATACATGACAAAGATTTTTTTTCACATTTTTCTCATAACTGTCATGACTTGGCCTATCACCCGTTTTCGGTTTATCGTTGATTTTTGGGACACCCTGTATATAGAACCCTGTTAGGCCATGCACTAAAAAGTATCCTATAGGCAGTTTCCAGTGCTCAGTTAAACAAACTAATAGGAAGACATATGCCTCTGAAACTATATATAATATACTCGATTTTGATTTTGGTCCCACATACTTTTCTGGCGTATAGCCATCTGAAATAAGCGCGCAAACAACATTACATTTACCACATTAAGAAGGAGCGTACTTTATTAAAACTATTAATAAAGGTAAATGCTTCTTCAGTAAATCCTGGAGTGCCATCGATGATGACAAATTTACTCCTCACGTTATTATAAGCCGATGGGGAATAGAAGTTTAAAGTCAAACAGATTTTTTTAAGTTCATTAGAATATTTCGGTATAATTTTCTTTTCGTTTTTATGCTTTTTGTATAACATATTATATTATATTTTTACTAAGAATGTTATATATATCAATGAAACGTTCATGATTCAAAATTTTTATTATACTTTTTATATTGCAATTAGCTTTTTTCAATCGACGCGACGAGTCTTTTCCCGCAAAGCTTTAATTATTCTTACATGTTTTGTTTGTGAGACCGTGAGTTTTATTTTTAAATAAAGCGCCAAAGGCCTTAAAAGTCATGTCCTATCTACTAGTCAAATATAGCTCCCCCCCCTCTCTTTCTCTCCGCGAATACTTGTACAGTTTTTGAGATATAACTTTCGAAGTTTTATTTGCCACGCAAAATGCGCTGGAAAAGTGTGTTGTTTATTCTAGTTCAATCACCTATTTTCCTTAACTAGAGTGAATCAGGCAGAAGTCGATACAAACACATTCACATAATATAGGTATACTCGGAAGCAGAGGAATAACGCACAAATTAGACATTAGCTGTTAATATCCTCCATCCGAGATGGCGAGTTGCGTTTCGTTTCACCTTTTCACATAATTACATTTCAAAAACTGTACTAAAGTATAAAGTTTACGTCCCGTTTCGCATCATTGCAATAATATTTAAGAATTTTTGTTTTTTTTTTTAATATTTAGACGCAACTCCGGCATTCAAAATTTCTATAAGGGGAATTATGACTTTCTCGCTTAAGCCCCCTACACCACGAATACTCGTAAATTCAGGCGACTCGTTATAAAATCCAACCCAAAATGACAACGCCCAAACATCATATCATGGTTGCCTATCAAGTCGTAAACAATATGTTTCTTGGCGTTACTATGACATGACATGACGTGGCAAACACGGGCAATCTGATACTAAATATGGTTAAAAATTTTTGAATACAAGGCAACATTGAACACAAAGCGGTACTCCGATCGGAGATTTTAGGATTATATTATTTGACTGTGTTTTAGAAGATTTATACAATACTTACTAATGGTATGTGATGCCAGTATTTTTCTTGTTTCATGTAGTATTATTTTTACATAGTTTGACTATGCAAATCGGCATTTTGCTTCGCTCTCACACAAATCTTTGACAAATTATCGAGACGTCTACTTCACTTTACGCTTGTAGCGCGACTGGCGCGGGTACGCCGAATTCGGCGTATTATTTGTTGACGCATTTTTCAATACGCTGGACGGTATCTAGTCAAAGCGACCAATTATTAATCTATGATTTAAATAATGTCCGTTTATAGAATAAATAACTACAAACCAAACACTATTTTTGAAGATGTTAATTATTTATAACTTTTGAATTTTTTTTGGGCAAATTTCATTGTGATCATTACGATCATTATGATTATCAAATGGTCAATATGATCTAAATATCATCGGATCGAATAAGCTAACCTAACATATTATGTAATTTTAATCGCAGTATTTTAAACATTTTAAACTTATAGAAGTTTAAAATGCTTTTTATTCTACATACTAGGTAGTCTAGTCTAACACGAAAGGATATGGATCATGCTCCATAGAAGTCTAGGCCATAAATTCAAGTAACCAGCCAATGAAAACAAATATGCTATGCTTACACACAGCAATGTATAGTGAGTCAAACTGAAAATTTTCAGTTAAGTAACTAAGTATTAAGTATTCTCTAGGAACACAGAAAAAAATATTTATAAGCATTATTCGGCGAGCGATCATAACCGTGGTAAATTGTTTAGCGTCAACGCAAAAAAATTGATTAATAGTTTGATTTCAAGGACGTATTAGGTGAACCGGTTTTAGGAACGCTGTTTCAACTAAGATCTAACCTTTCAAAACTGCTCTTTAATGTGTGACTAGTAAAATAACGTTTCGTTATACTTTTAAAAGTAGCAGATTTATTAGTTTCATAACAAATATAATATTTATCAATATTTCTGTAAATGAATGTAACAAAATTTTGTAGTATAAATATCAAAAAGAGACTTTAATCTTAATTATTACATTAAAAACCAGTTTTTCATTAATATTTTGGTAGAAATAAAATATTCCATCACAAAGAAAGTTCATATTCGGAACTAGAAATAGGTAAAACGGAATGAGATAGTGACATAAGCCTCAAAACAACTCTCAAATCACTGTTTACTTTCGAAAGTTCATCTACTCAAGTAGCAGTTTGACAGCTGTTGATAACGCTCATACTCAGTTGAGACACCGTCTTTAAGTTAAGTGCTTAAGTACTATTTATTAATTCGACTGTCATCTCAAATACTGACTTGAGGTTGAGGTTGAGATCGTTTTATTTATATGTAGTATGTATTACTTAATTCAAAATTCACAATATTTTATTTAGAAATGAAACTTTACAAGCTATTTTCGGAAAGACAACAAAAAGGCTACAACACCAGAAATGAGCTTGTGCTTATTTATTATTAAAAGAAAGTTATATAGTAGCTAGTATATTATTTCTACAAGAAAGTTATGTAAATGAGAGTTGTCATAGAGCCTCCTTGCCTGTCAATGAATTAAAAAAATGGGATGTTGATTTTTAAACTTGTAGAGCAAATTATACTTAGCAGATTTGGAGCATCAATAATATTATATATAATTTTGAATAAGTATAATAAGTCAAGATATAAGCGTCTGTTTTCAATAGTATGTAAGTCTATCGTAGTAATTTAAATTTGACCGGCCGTAGGAAATTAATATGTTGACGATAATAAACAATTTTAAAGAATTTATTTCAGTATATATTCATAAACACAAAAAAAAACTAATATTGGTCCACAGTCGCTGGAGTATGTTCAACGACATAGAAAAAAGTATTTAAAAAATATATTGACTTTAAAATAACAATATTATAACTCACAAACAAGCCGAAATCTTAACAATTATTTTAACAAAAAATTTAAATGTATAATGTCATCTAAAATATTCAAAACACTTACACCAACTGGGGTCCATTCATAAGATATTATTTCTCCAAAAATAAAATTGGTATTTTAGTTAAGACTTATACAAATCGAGCTCAAAATTATTTTGGACACTTTTTACTAACATATTTAGAGTATTATTGCTGTAATTATTCAGTTATAATGTTGTAAAGGCAACCGAACGTTTTGGTCGACCGGCACCAGTCCTTTCACATATTTTTAATTCCTGTATTTCAACTTCTTCCTTTCCCGATGCTTGGAAGGCTGCTCACATAATCCCTCTACCTAAATCTTCTAATCCTAAAACTGTTTCTGATTTCCGCCCTATATCAATCCTACCCTTCCTATCTAAAGTGCTGGAGCGACTTCTGCATCAGCAACTGACTAATTATATTTCGCGGAACAATCTTCTCAGCTCTTTTCAATCTGGTTTCCGAACGGGTCATAGTACTACTACGGCCTTAGTCAAGGTAACAGACGATATCAGGTTAGGTATGGACTATAAAAAACTTACCATCTTGACTTTGCTCGATTTCAGTAACGCATTTAATTCTATTGATCACGACATCCTGATCAGCCTGCTAGCGTCCTTTAATCTAACGACATCCGTAACTTGCTTATTTAAGAGTTACCTAGTAGGTCGACGTCAAAGAGTCAAGATCTCTGAATCGTTTTCTAATTGGTCAGTTGCTGTTGCCGGCGTCCCCCAGGGCGGTGTCCTATCTCCTCTTTTGTTCGCTCTTTTCATAAACTTCTTAACTCTATGTATCTCTTCCTCTTTTCATTTATATGCAGATGATCTTCAAATTTACACTCAGTCAAGTCTGGATACGCTACCTGTGGCTGTTGGTGTTATGAATAGAGACTTATCGGCCATCAGTAACTGGAGTAGGGAACATGGGCTGCTCATTAATCCTATCAAATCTCAGTTAATAATACTTGGAAGCCCGGGGTTGGTCTCCAGAATTGACTGGGATTCCTTGCCTGGCGTATTCATCAACGGAATAGCAATCCCATATAGTAAAGTGGTAAAGAATCTTGGTGTATACATTGATGAGCATCTTTCTTGGTCTCGGCAACTGAAAGAAATCAGCAGAAAGGTATACTCAACGTGGCATTCCTTAAAACGACTACGCTATGTTTTGCCGATACCTACTAAAGTTGTGTAGCGGTACTACTAGCGCCACATCCTGCATCGCGCTATCGAAGTTTTCTAAGTCCGGCGCTATATATACGACATCTGAAAACTAGTACAGTGGGCTTCGGCCTGACCGAGCATACCATCTCGCTCGGTCGGAGATCTCCCTTTGGGGCTTCCACGTGTATTCCCACATTGGTGACCCTCGACAGAACACGCCTCCTTCATCATCATCACTCCCCGCCCCTCCGCACCACGCCAGCCAGCTTCAGCCACTTCGGGTACTTCGTCCACTAGCCGCAACGCAGCGCGGCCTGGTCGAACCCTCATCGGCTTCAACGGGCACTCTCACTACACGACCGGTCAGCAAGCAGAGCACATCTCTCCTGGTTCAGCACGTAGCATCGGCCCGCACGGCAGCACTCCGACTCACTGGAGCCCGTGCAGCAGCAGCACAGTTCCGACTCACTGGGACTCACTGGCACTGGCGACTCAAGCACAAGACAACTCAAGTTTCGACCTCCGGTCTTCGGGGGGGAGTGATGTAGCGGTACTACTAGCGCCACATCCTGCATCGCGCTATCGAAGTTTTCTAAGTCCGGCGCTATATATACGACATCTGAAAACTAGTACAGTGGGCTTCGGCCTGACCGAGCATACCATCTCGCTCGGTCGGAGATCTCCCTTTGGGGCTTCCACGTGTATTCCCACAGTTGCTTTAGCCGAGTCTTTGTTTCTTTCGATTATGGATTATGCAGATGTTTGCTTCGTTAACTTGACCGAAGAGCAACTTAACAAACTTGAGCGCCTTCAAAATCTGTCAATAAGGTTCATCTTTGGCTTGCGTAAATATGACCATGTTTCCGAATTTCGCCGCAAGCTCAAGTGGTTGCCAATCCGCTTTCGCCGAGATGCTCGCATACTTACGCTCCTTTTTACAATTTTGTCTGACCCTAACAGCCCTCTTTACTTACAAGAAATTTTTAATTTTCGCAGTTCCGACAGGCAAGAGTTGCGATCTTGTAATAATCTCCTTCTAGATATACCCATCAATCACACTAAGTACTATAACTCTTCTTTTTCTGTTAAATCTGTCCTCCTCTGGAACTCCCTTCCCACTTGTATAAAACAAGCTAAAACTGTAAATTCTTTTAAATCTATGTTAAAAAATCACTACCTTAGTATGTGTCCAGTATAAATTTGTGTTATGTATTTTAAGATTAATTGTAATTTTATTTAAAGTATTATGTATAAAGTCATATTATTAAATTTTATTTATTATTTTATTGTATAATATATACTTTTAGCACAATACCTCACCACACTCCAGTAATTTGATCCTTTCTTTCAAAGGTTGTCTGGAAGAAATTGCTATTGTAGTAATAAGGCCGCCTTTGTGTACTATCGTGTTTTATTTTGTGTTGTTTATATTACTGTATATGTGTAACGTCTGATTGTGCACAATAAAGTATATTTTCATTTTTTCATTTTTCATTTCATTTTTTTTCATTTCATTTCATTTTCATTTCATTTCATTTCATTTCATTTCATTTCTATTTGACGTTATGGCCCAATACGATCCTCGTTATTTGGCAGTAAGCATGAGCAATGATAATGTAGTCAAATCTGTTTCCTGGATGTTTAAACACGGCGGAGAGTCTGGCGGTTTTTTTTAGGTTTTTGAACGTCCATATCTCTTTATTTTTTTATTATTATTTTTTTTTTATTTAACCATTTATTGCACACAAGAAATACATTTACAATAGAACGATTTACAAAGAAAGACGACACAAAGGTACTGCTTATTTCTTAAAAGAAATTTCTTCCAGCAGCCCTGCGGAGAGATATGGGATAAAAGTTAGCAGTTAGCAGTGCACAATTAAAAACATGATATATATACATACTTAAATACATACATAATATATATACTACATATATATAACGGAGTGCGGTATTTTGTGGGCGTCACTTTATAGGAAATAATAACACCAAACTGAACGTGTTTATATTATGAACAATCAAACCTATTGCTACAAGTACTTAATGCAAAGCAGACATTGAACGTAAGCGAATTTAGTCAACTTCATTTTTCTCAAGCCCCGCCATCCATCGCGCGCCACCCTGCCTAGTCCTCCCTGTCATCGGTGACACACGTCCTCTCCTTCCTCTTTTGTAAGCGGCGACCGGCCTCTTGGCAAATATGACTAAACTTGCTAGGCTTTCTTTTTTTTTTTTGCAAGCCTTACGTTTCAACTCCGACACGGCCATTCTGACTAGTCACACGTCCTCGTGTGCTGCTCCTGTAAAAGAAAAAAAACCAGCTGCAATATCACAAGCCTTTTGCTCGGCCTAACCTGACTCTACAATTTTAGGCCAATTTGCTAGTTTAATCTCTAATAGTAATCTCAACAGATACTTTAACTTCTTTAATGCACAACAATAAACTACGCAAAGTCTCAGGTAATGCCTATATGACCAGGGCTCTTTAGTCGAAATACGTTAGCCGCGTAACACGACGTGTTCTCCCCACGGCTAACACGTGTGCATCACTCATTGAATACACATCATGTGGTCTGTGTAGACCCCAACCTTCCAGCATCACACGCCCGCTGCGCTCCGCGTCCTACTTGAGTTGCCCCAAGAGATACCGACTTTTAATGGTTGCTGCTGCGAAATGATGCTTGGTAGGTCAAATACTGTCATCAGAATTTGACTTCTATGACACGGCTCCATCGCCGACATACGTCAACCGCTTAACACATTTGTGTTAACCGCGGCTACCCGTGTGCACATGCACAGCGTATGGTCTGTGAAGACCCCGACTCCGCCAGTATCACACTACAGTCAGTAGATAAACAATTACGCTCACCAAATAATTTTGGTTTCGAATGTGATACTTCAACGAAGTACAGACGACAGTCGTCTAGCCGCCGCGCCACCGCGCTGCGCTGCATCGCTCGCCGCGGTCCGTCGCGTCGTGTTGCGTCGTTAGCGTTGCTCGAAGCTCGATCCACTGTACACAAAATGAAACAGCACAAAAAATGTTCAGACTATCTAAAATTAAGTTCTTTTAGGGATTTATTTACTAAGACTTCGCTGTGCCTGTCTGTCTTTAATCAGGCTGTATCTCAAGAACAAATCTATCGCGGTTTAAATATCAGCAACAACAATGAGATTAAAATGTTATATTTCACTATGCAGTGAAATTAATTTAATTTCCTTTCAATGATCTAACTGATTGAATGAAAATAAGCTATTACTTTAGAGTCACACAATAACAAGTGATCAGATTGCACTGTCCTCACTAAACTTGACAAAAATAAACATTTTTAGTTGTACTGTCGCGGGAATCGAACCCACAAAGTCGAGTACTAGGTTCTAAACCACTGGACCCCAGAGTAATTCATAATAATAATAATAGCTCCCTTCACCGATTTCGGTGTCGGTAGCAAATTTCATTCAAACCAGGACCGCTACGCAAGAGCTTTTTTATAGTGCCCAAGTGTGTGCGCAATACACACAAGCATTCTCTCTTCCTTTTACTTTCATAACCCAACGAACGGTAAGTTGTCGGTAGCCAATTTCATTGAAACCAGGCCAGCTACGGCCAGGAGTTATTCTATAGTGCCCAAGTGTGTGCGCAATACACAGAAGGACTCTCTTCCCTTCTCTCTCACAACCCAGTGGAACGGTAAGTCGACACGTCTGGCTAGAGAATAGGCACAGAACCGACCCTTTACATGCCCATCCAACGCATGGATCATCTTTCCTGTCAGACAATTAGGTGATCAGTCTGCATTGTCCTAACCAATCCTAAAAACAACCTTTTTTTTTTTGTTGTTTCAACGTGGGAATCGAACCCACGAATCCGGGTCGAGAGCTAAGCTCTGAACCACTAGACCACGGAGGCGATTCATTCGTCATTCATAATACCTGAAGACTCGCTAGTGCGTTTACAACCTTTTACAAAATCACCAAGTTGGTCGAAGCTAACTGAAGTCACTCAATGAACTTTCTAATCTTCCACCGCATCAGTGGACTGCCACGGCCTCTGAGACTCTTGGACCGTTGAGTGTGTGATGCCTTGTTCACCATTAGTTCCAGCTTACATACAGTAACTTCTGAAACATGAAATTAAAATGTGTTAATTCCATAAAACTCATATCACAAACAATATTATCCTGTTGGACGAATTTTAAACTATTCCATATCGCATAATGTTCTAAAAAGTAAAAGTCTGTTAAATCTGTAGGTAATATGTATTCCAAATTTACTTTAACAGATATTTTTATAGCCAGCTTAGGAATAAATAACAATGTACAAGACATTATTTAAAGATACTCTTTTTTTTTTTTCTTTGTTTTAAACTCACCAATGAAAATTACATTTAAGTATGTAGTTTCACACTATCTACTTATGTTAACCCTCAAGACCCCATGATCAATTTATTGATTTATTGACTACTCTTAAGATTTGTTGTAACTAGTGATTTGTCAAGCCCTCAGCACTTGACTTTAAAATGGACTTCACGTAGAAACTAAGGGATAACACATTAATTGCATCCCAAGATTAATTATGACCAAAGCTTTGTTTATTTAACACACATGTCTTGTTGTATTTTGTTTCAACTATTGTAAAGGCTCCCGATGGGGCCATTCGATCGTGGCATGAATTTCTGCTTGGTTGTGTCCCGACAGAAGATAACTTGTAAAAGCTCTGCCTGTTAATCCTAATTAAGTTTTAAACTTTAATAAGTTGTAACTTTAAATAAATTTTTAATTCTTTTTGAATCGTCTTTCTCGCTCCTACAAACTTGTCTACCTACTTACTATCATGTAAACAATATTTACAAAGAACATGTCAATGTTATTGTATAAGCCTGTTTGTTTACAACTTGTGCTCACCTGCATAAGACCTTTACTTGTTGTGTAATAATAATTATTATCATTAAAATCAAACTTTGATTTCTTCTTTATTAACTGTGTTGATTTCACTCTATTAATAAGAATATAGCTAGTATAATAACAAGTTTTAAAACTCACATAATTTAAGTATCAAAATACTGTAAGATCTTTTACTTTGAATCTCTTTTCTGTTACCAATACTGTGATTATAAAACCAGACTAATTCTGAACTTTACAATGAAATAAGTAATGATACTCATACTACCAGTTCACATCTTTGCGAAGCAAGTAGAATAGTCCATAAGATACACAATGCTCATCTGCGTTGGTTGGTTACCCAGCAAAGCTCATTCTATGCATCGGGCAAGCATGCAAGCTATGCAAGGCTATGCATCGTCCAGTCCAGCATTATCCCAATGTATTGTCCATCTACAAATAAAACAAAACAGCAATACAAACGAACACTAAACTTTAAAGTTTATTTAGATTTTTGGGCAAGCAATTTCATGGAAACTTTGAAATTGTATTTACTTTGAAGGCTTCCAAATTATAACGAGGAATAAAAAGATTGCTACCACCTGTTACCAAAGCCATCAAGCTTATAACCAAGACCTGTCGTTGACTAGCCACGTCAATCTTGTCATATTATCGTGGTTCTATTGTAAATCGTCACGTTCCCATTGTCAATCGTCACATTCTCATTGTAAATCGTCACATTCCCATTGTCAGCACGTTACCATCGTCAGCAGCGCTGTCATCCCATCAATCGTCTTTCTGCTATGCATTATATACCATGCTGCCTTTGGTAGTGGAGGCTCCGTAATATAATCTGTTCCGTCTCAACGTGATCTGAATATCCGCAAGGCCATAATATCCAATCCAACAATTTGTAGGTACCCTGTAACCATCTATCTTGATTTTGCGGGTATATCCCAATTTCTGATAACGGAGTGCGGTATTTTGTGGGCGTCACTTTATAGGAAATAATAACACCAAACTGAACGTGTTTATATTATGAACAATCAAACCTATTGCTACAAGTACTTAATGCAAAGCAGACATTGAACGTAAGCGAATTTAGTCAACTTCATTTTTCTCAAGCCCCGTTATCCATCGCGCGCCACCCTGCCTAGTCCTCCCTGTCATCGGTGACACACGTCCTCTCCTTCCTCTTTTGTAAGCGGCGACCGGCCTCTTGGCAAATATGACTAAACTTGCTAGGCTTTCTTTTTTTTTTTTTTGCAAGCCTTACGTTTCAACTCCGACATATATATAATATAATAATAATAATATATACCTATACATAATAATACTTGATACAGTAAATAAAATATATAATAATAATAATAGTATGCATAATATTGTATAATATAATAATTCTACTTATATGGATTGAGATACGAAGTAATGCTCTTTCAGGCGTCTTTTGAATACAGCAATAGTGGGACTGTCACGAACGGTGGGAGGAAGCGAATTCCACAGTCTGACTGCATGAACGGTAAAGGAGTAGGAGTAGAAATTGGTGCGATGCGATGGAATGGAAAGAGTCGTTCTAACTTTAGACCTACACGGGGTATCAAAGGATCGAGAAAAATTAAATCTTTCGAGAAGATATGAAGGAGATAGGGGATTATACAGGATATTATAAAGTAAACAGAGGATATGGGAGTTGCGACGAAGGCGAATAGGGAGCCACCTGAGTTTCAATCGAAAGGCTGATACATGGTCGAACTTTCTAAGTCCAAACACGAACCTTATGCAGAGATTCTGCAACCGTTCAAGTTTTGTTAGCAGCTCTTCGGTGATATCCAGGTAGCAGGAGTTAGCATAGTCAAGGATAGGGAAAATGAGTGTCTGGATAAGAAAAATTTTGGTATTTACGGGCAAAAAGTTTTGGAGGCTCCTTAAGGTGTGCATCGAGTAATAAACTTTTCTGCTTACTTCACTGACTTGTGAATTCCAAGAAAGATTGCTGTCTAAGATTAAACCTAGGTTTTTGGCAGTGTTGGTATAGGCGATGACAGTGCCATTATACATGACCCTAGGCACATTATGTAACCGCTGAGTCATGTATTTACTGCCTATGATCATGGCCTGTGATTTATTCGGATTGACCAGCAGACCAAAAGAGTTAGCCCAGTTTGATATGCGCTGGAGATCAGCGTTAATTTCGGTAACTGCGGAATTAATATCATCTATAGCTGAATGACGATATATTTGCAAGTCGTCTGCGTAGAGATGGAAATTAGATTCAATTATTTTGGAAATTGTGTTAATAAAAATGGAAAATAAAAGGGGAGAGAGAACGCCACCCTGGGGGACACCCACTTCGATATCACACCAATCCGAGGTAGCCTCATCAAGGCGGACACGTTGCGAACGTCCCCGAATATATGATTCGAACCAGTCTACCGCTGAGGAAGAAATGTTGAGAGAGCGAAGAACGGAAAGGAATATGTCAAAATCTACAGAATTGAAAGCACTGCTAAAGTCAAGTAGGACAAGAATAGATACACATTTATTTTCCATTGCAAGACGGAGGTCGTCAGTGACTTTTAGCAGTGCTGTAACTGTACTGTGACCAGGACGAAAGCCGGATTGGAAGGAAGAAAGCAATTTATTTGAGGATAAGAAATGAGAAAGCTGCTTGTGGACAATGTGTTCAAGGATTTTGGATAGGTAGGGTAATATGGAGATTGGCCTAAATTGAGATAAAGAGGGATTAGGAGTTTTAGGAAGTGGAATAACATTGGCATGTTTCCATGCCGTAGGGAAAGAACTCAGTGTCAATGAATAATTAAAAATGTGTGTAAGTGTTGGCAAGAGTTCAGGAAGGGTGAGGGATATCATGCGAGGGCTCAGACTATCGTTGCCCACAGCAGTAGAGTTGATATCCATGATATGGCTCTTTACTTCATCCTGAGTGACTGGTTTAAACTGAAATGGGGAACAAGACGGTAGAGTAAGGGAACCAATATGGGAAATCGTGTGTGCTTTTGTAGCCTGGTCGACAATTACTGGTGGGACAGAGAAATGAGCATTAAGTTTATTTAAATTCACTGAAGTGTCAAACCTGTTGGAAGACTTGCCAATGCCGAGTGTTGAAAAAAACTTCCATAGTTGCGAGGGATTATTTTTAACAATTGAGGAATGTATGTGGCGTCTTTTGGCATCCCTACACAAACGACCACAACGATTCCGCAGAAACTTATACTTGGCTAAATTTTCGTCTGTTGGTCGTTTCCTGTATCGCTGCATAGCACGGTTGCGTTTAGCCATCAGAGCGATTATGTCTTTCGACAGCCAAGGTGCCGGTGCATGCTTAATTTTAACTTTTTTGACCGGGGCATGTATGTCAAAGATGTTTGTTATGGCATCAGTTAGAAGTGCTACCTTTTGGTCAATATCAGTGGCCGAGTATATAATTGACCAGTCGTAATCAGTTATGTCGCGCTTAAGAGCCTCCAAATCAATGGCCGTAATGCTACGAAGGAAAGTATATCTAGTTTTACGACGGGGCGGTCTGACTTTAAAAGAAAGGAAAATAAGGTCGTGATGTGAAAGGTTAGATGGAAACTGACCACAAGAATCTATTAGATCAAGTGACGAGGAGATAATGAGATCTAAAAGTGAAGGAACACAATTTGGAACATGATGGGTTGCTGAAAGTGGGAGTATGTTGAGGTTAAGGGAGGATAGTAAGGTCCGCAGTTTAAACGCACGCGAGTCAGCTTTCAACAGACAAGTGTTGAAGTCACCAGCAAGCAAAGTATGGTCATAATTGGGGCAGTGTGTGGCTAACAAAGATTCTAAATCGTTAAAATAGTCTACACGTAAAGATGGGCTATAGATTACACACAGCAGGACTTTTTTGTAATGCAGGGTGACTTCAACACACAAGTATTCGACTGACCCGGAGTAGCGGCTAGGTGAGGATGCAACAGTTTTGCTTACAATGTCACCACGCAGATAAATAGCCACACCAATACTCTTTATGTAATTAGTTTATTAAAAAGAGGAAAAAATAGGGACGTACAAATATTATTCATAGATATTCATGGAAAAAATAGTTACTCTAGACTAATTATCCAGGGAGGAAATAGAAATGCCCTAGACCTCTATTTTTGTATGGAAAAAAATTCGTGGTGTTTCCTCTTAATAGCTGTTGCGCCTTTTACAGTATAACTATTGCAGTTGCAAGTGCACCGCACAACAAAACAATTGATGTGGACTTTATAGACACTGCCTATCTACACTATTTTAATTTAAGAGTTAAAACAACCGAATATTATTTTAATCTGTTTTCAACTCTCCAATATTATTCATAATATAATTAACTGTCCATTTTACTATATACGTATACTATAACTAACTGTCGGGTCTCTAATCTGGATGCCTTATCGACCCGATATTACCATATAATAAATATTTACAAAAAGATCAAGTTTAAATTTTCCATATAATAATATGAACTGAGCTAGTATTAGAGTATTGTCAAGATCCACTATACGCACATATTTTAGTCCTATGTAATTACACTTTTTATAAACACCCTTTTATATGTTGGTCTGTTTATAACTAATAATGTAATGGAAAGTAACTAACTTATCCATCTTCCAACTATCGTAGCGTTATAGAAATTGGCAACTTTATGTAGTTCTGATCAATACAACAATATGATACTGTCGAACTGATGTGATGATGGAGTCGAGAGATAGGCACTTGTCTATCATTGCCTATCATAAGGAATATCGTATCAAAATCGTGCTTGCACTTGTGAGAACAGTGTAATATTGAAAATCCCGATGAACCCTTAGACGGGCATTATGCAGCTTCCGCCATCTTCATCTTTTTTTATACAAACGTGTTTTAATTATTAATTTTTCGACATTTAGAGGAGCTACAACTTTAGATGTCATTTATTTTACACGTCAACCTTTAATTTAAATAATGAATTCGCCATTTTAGATAACCATATAATTTTACTAAAAGTACCCACTGTTGGATCCATACGAGAATATGCGTAGAATACCATTTTCATATCATTGAAACTCTTATGAATTCCAATACAATATAATAATAATAATACCTCAGTGTGCAAGTGCCAATGAGCTCATCCTTCCTTTTCAATTTTGTTTCTTAATATGCACGCGATTTACAAAATTAAATAAATTTTACTGACCTTATCACTGACTTACTAGTATGTTTATCCTCGTCGCCATTTGTAGTATGCACATATAAGAATTGACTCTGTGTACCGCTAGTAATAACTACCATATCTGTCAGGCACGTCTGTCTATCACTACGGTTATGGTAATACTCTCCCCACTCTATGTGTCCTGTACATGGTATATATTCCGGCGATAAAGAGGCAATCAGTTATCAAGCACTACAAGTATCATAATCGAAATTCTGAAGTATTAAGTTTTCAGTTATTAGTTTTGTGGTATTTATAGTTCGACTCGTTTTTGAAAATTGGAAATAAATAATTGTATTAACAACAAATGTATTGAATCGTGATAATGGCGTCTGCTGTCGAGTTTATATGGATCATAGAGTTGTAATTAGCAAAACAAAAATGTATTTAATTTTGTACATTAAATAAGCTCACAACCAAACTGTTATCATCAAGTAGACCGTTTAAGTTATGTGCCTCTAGCTTGTTATGTAATTTGTTTACTGTGGCAGCTGAAAACACATTAAGCCTGACCACTAATACTCTTCCTATATTATGATTTATTTGGTAGAAATTAAATTTAGGATCAATCAATCAATCGATCAATCACTTATTTCATCACAAGAATGTAGTAACAACATGATAGAAAAAGTATTATTATGTTGCGGACATTCTGCCATACAATAGCTTGTGATATTAAAAAAAAACAATGTTATACTAGTTTAAAACTAAGCCTTTTTTTGGCCAGTAATGTAAATTTATATCAACTATTAAAAATTACAATTTAATAAATTTATATTTCGTACAAATAATACAATGTCATATAAATAAATAAAAAAGAATAAAAAGATTTGGTACAAAATAAAATGACTTTTTAAAAAAAAAAAAACCGACTTGAAAAAAAACACAAACGACAAAAACTTTAACCACACAAAATCAGTACCTACATAACTAAAAAGCGATAAATAACCTGATTTATCTACTTAATGCATATTATATATCTACAATTATTTAAATATTTACAACTAAATACCTAATACTTTAACAAAGTCATCTTTAACTATTTAAATATTTACAGTTATCACTTAATTTTGAAGTCGGTGCCAGCCAAACAAATAAATGTAATTAAGAAAACTGACCGACACTAAAATTTTTCAATTTTTCCAGACAGAATTTTTTAAATTGGACCAGTGGTTCTTAAGATTAGCGCGTTTAAACAAACAAACAAACACTTCCGCATTATTATATTAGTATAGATTGTATTTTGCCGTGTGCGTGGCTTTGCGTTTGCCGGCCGCACGCGTCAAACAACACAACAGACTACGTTACCAAGGCTGCAGGCTGGCACCGACTTCAAAATTAAGTGATAGCTGTAAATATTTAAATAGTTAAAGATGACTTTGTTAAAGTATTAGGTATTTAGTTGTAAATATTTAAATAATTGTAGATATATAATATGCATTAAGTAGATAAATCAGGTTATTTATCGCTTTTTAGTTATGTAGGTACTGATTTTGTGTGGTTAAAGTTTTTGTCGTTTGTGTTTTTTTTCAAGTCGGTTTTTTTTTTTTTAAAAAGTCATTTTATTTTTCGATTTTTAGTTGTGCTAATGCGTTGTGAACTTAAATAGATGCTAGTTCATTTACTCAAGGGTTTCAGTTTATTTAATATATACCTATAGTCACTAATTACAACGTCCGTTTGACGAATTGTTCATATTTTTAGGAAGCTATAATTATTATTAATAGGTACTTAGTTGAAAGAGTTTGATATTACTTACTAGGTATTTATATTTTTTATTATCATATGTAGACCCAACGACATTGACAAAGTTATAATATGCAATGGCACACAGAGCCAAACCTGCTGCAGTTTCAATTTCGTCAATGTCGTCCATACTGAATAGGAAACAGATCACAAATGAGAGTGTGGATAAATTGCTTGTTCTCGCGAGAAGGCCCGGCGAGACTTCTCGGTGAGATTTCTCGCCGTGAGTCTAGATGGTATATTACAAATATCACGTTAGCCCTACATATAATTAAGTCCTTACATATGAAATTGGCGTTTTGTATTGGAGGAACATAAAGGCGATTTTTTCATATTAAAATATATTTTATTAATCAGAATATGTACTTATTGCAATCTATACATTTTTGCCATCTTATAGGTGGTTCATTGATCCCTTTACTAAAAAAACCATTAGGACGGGAACCAATGAAATCTTTGAAAGTGGTTTGGACTCCTTATCGGAATTAATTTTTTTTCCTTGCAAGAAGATATCCAAATATAAATCTTGATTTATTTCTGTGGTTCTGCAGGTCGAAATTTCGAGAACGAAAGCGTTGAAACAAAAAACGCACCGTGTTTTCTTTTGCGACACCACCCCCATACATATCATTAATTCTTCGAGCCGTTTCTGCAGCACTGGTGCCACGGTGCTCGTACTCGTAAATAATGCGATATTTTAAGTTATCCATTTTGTGAAATGAGTGACGTAGAAAAAAAAGCAAAAGAGAAAAAAACAAATGAATTACGGTTTTCAAAACACAAATGCATGAGTACCTAAATAGCTGTTTAAATTTGAATTTGGAATTCCTAACCAAACAGGATATATTTAAGATCAAACTGGCCAGGACGACAAAACGCCAATTTCATATGTAAGGACCTAATACATTCGATCGACCAATTGCAGTACTGCTCCCAACTCTTAACCGTTAAGGAGTACTGTAGCTTCATCATCAGCACAGCAGCATCAGATGTTGATTCAAGCATTTGAATCAACATCAGCAATTTGAATCAACATCTGATGCAGCTGTGCTGATGATGAAGCTACAGTACTCCTTAACGGTTAAGAGTTGAGTTCAAGCATTTGAATCAACATCTGATGCTGCTGTGCTGATGACGAAGCTACAGTACTCCTTAACGGTTAAGAGTTGGGAGCAGTACTGCAATTGGTCGATCGAATGTATTAGGTCCTTACCTCACAAGCAACATGTTAGCCCTACATACTACTAAATAGTTTACATCGACCAATTGCAGTACTGTAGCTTCATCATCAGCATAGCCGCATCAGATGTTGACACCCGGAAGCATATACCTGAGTAAGACATAATTACGTAACAAAAACACCATACGAGCATACAATTTTCGGTGGTTGCCCTCGATTTCTCATGGATCCCATCATCAGATCCTAACCTGGTGAAAATGGGACCACCCCAGAAGTGAACTCTATCCAACAAAAAAAAATTTTTTGAAATCCGTCTATAATTGACGAAAATATCGGTGAACATACATAAAAAAAAAAAAAAAAAAAAAAAAAAATTATACATACAGACGAATTGAGAACCTCCTCCTTTTTTGAAGTCGGTTAATGATGTATGATGGAAATAAAACTAAATCCGCAGTGCACAAAAGTGAAATAAAGTACATTATACATGTGTTGGAACTTGGAACACATTTAAAATTGTTTTGTTCCTCCTCGCCTTAGCAAGTAGGTAAGTTGCCTAAAATGTAGCTTTTGTAAAATTATCATCAAATTAATGTAATTCTATACATTTTATATTCTACTACGTAAGTAGTAGTTACATAATGTTTTCATTGCTCTTTGTCAAAAATAATTACTCAATTTTGACAAAGTACTTAACTGTAAACGTGTTGCTGTAACACTGCCTTTAATAACGAAGATTAATTTATTCATCTTCAAAACGAATAGTACATTGTCCTCCAAATGTGATAGATAATATATTGTTTTCGTACATTACTTTATTACTGTATTTGATAACTTATTTACCGAACATTTCCGGTGTTCGCCGACGTATTAGATTGTAACTATAATAAAAAAAAACAACTGTTTTACAAAGCTTTAAGTATTGCTTAATCAAAAAAGAAAAGTTACTGAGTATACTCGTTGATCATTGCTAGCTGTAGTAGCCGTAAGTGATATACATTAAGATTGGAGTTAAGGTTTAAACAAACTGCTGAAAGTTAGTGCTCTTCTTAAGGCTCAACTTATGTGCAGCAGGTAAGGAGCCAAGGAATTGAAGTGAGGTCACTAACCGTTGCTATGATTTATAGTAGCAATGAAAATTGTAAATTAAAATAAGTGTTTTCTCTGTGAACTGCTAAGTCAGTGTTTTTGAGATTACTACTTGATGATAGTGGTGATGAAAAGTGTAAAATTAATTTAAGGCTATAGATATAATAATAAAAAAAAAATATAAACACGATGTATGATCTGTATATATATAATTGTAAATGTTAATAATTAATGCCTATTTTTTTTGGTTATGTCTTTATGTAACATTGTGTAGTACTTCAGAGAGCGAAGTACATGTCAGTATGGCCGTGTCAGATTTGATTATTAATATGTCAATTTGTAACAAATTTAAATTGTAACTAACTATGAATTTATTATTTTGTGAATAATAAAATAAACACAAATAATTATGTCATTCTTAACAAAGTAGTCACTTTGACATTTATGTCAGTGTTAATATTATTTCCGGTTCTAGAATTTGATAATTTGAAATGTTTAATAAAAATGTAATTATTAAGGTTAAGTTCTGAAATAATGTGAAAATAATTGAACATTCATTGTAAACATTTTTGTATGTCAATTTCAGTATTTCATATTGTAAATTATTCTACGAACTTCCGCTTTAAAATAATATTGTCAGTGTGTTATATCTTCCGGTGTAAATGGCGCCAAATTATACTTATAAAAGGTTGTGTCCGCTATATTGGCTTCAGTTCTGAACCAGATAATAAGTGAACAAATTTAAGATAAGTACCATATTTTCTGAAAGCCTCTATATTATTATGTTGTAGCTAAGTAATATTATTAAATTAAATTAAATACCATTTATTGCAGGCTGCATAGGCCCATATTATAAATACCTTAAAGACTAACATACATAATATTTAAAATACTTAAAAACTACACTACACGTGTTGTCGGCGACGTGTAGCGCGCTTCATTCCGGAGTCTCCCCCAGAACTTCCGGTAGACCACACCCGTCGGCCAGAACTCCTCCGCCCCAAAGGTCGATAGAAGATGCGTCGGTACTCTCACCACAAATGAACTGAAGTTGACCTTGTGGCGAGACTCCAGACGCTCAACCCTCAAGGGGAGGGACGTCTTCTTCCGGGTGTAGTCCACGACGTCCTTAACCTCCATGGACCAGTGCAGGCGGGACACGTACAGCGGCGTGGAGCGCACTTCACACCGCAGGCGCTGCTCGGGTCCACAGGGTGCGGTGCCGCGATGGTTGCGGACGGCGGGCTTCTTCTTCCTTCTCTCCACCAGTATGAAGCCCTCCTCATCGCACCTCCTGCTCTCGTCCTTGCCAGGTTGCGGTGGCTGAGCCTTGCGGCTTTCTGTAGCCTTGCGGCTCTCTTTCTTCCCCTTTGTCTTTGCCCGCGGGGGAGGTGCGGGGTGAGCGGCGATACTCGCAAAACTTTTTTGCTGAGTTGCTTGTTCACTCTGTTCACTTGTGCCATCGCGACGGAGAGATGGAACAGAGAGAAGCGTGCAGGATATTATCTCCCTGCTGAAGCAGACGGATCCAGACGACGTGCCGGCCTTTGTGGCGAAAGATCTCCACAAGCTGCCGGTGGTGACGATGGACCACGTCGACGTCTCCAGCCTGTTGAAGAACTTCAACAGTATGAAGGCAGAGCTGGACGAGATGCGGGGTAGATTGGATGCATCGGAATCTACCATCAGTGACTTACGTAGTGAATTATTACAATTAAAATGTAATAATTCATTACGTGGGTCACCCGATCATTCAACTGCCTACGTCAACACATGTCGTGGTGGCGCGCGCGCCGACACATCGTTTTGCGTGTCAGCAGAATCTGCTGCGTCGGCAACCGCCGCCGCCTCCGCCCGCCTTCCCCTCCGGGTCGCGCAGCCGCGCGACTCGCAAACAATTAAATTTTGCTTCTATAGTGTATAGTGTAATGCGGAGCGCGACCGTTCTGTAGCACTCAACGCAAGACACTATTATATATGTAAAGAAATTACATTTCTTTTTTTTAAACATTACCGCGCTTGGCGCGTTTAACGTTGTATGACGTCGGGGTGACGCTTAGGTTATAGAAGAAATGGTGGAATACAATATGGAGTAATTTACTGAAATATAACTTAAATTGATTTATGTGAACTTTAAATGTCGTTTCTTTGTATTTTTCTGGTAAGATCAGAGTTTTGTAATGTTTTGTTTGTTTGTCAAATAATTAAAACTTAAGTTTCGAGGTTAAATAAAATCCACTTTGTATTTTTCAGAGAAACAATTTGTGGTTTACTTTTACTCTCAAACCTCATAATATCATTATAAAACGACATTTTTCATCACAAAACCGAAGATGACTCGGCTACAATTTGAATTCACAGTGATAGCGTCAAGTGATAGCAAATCTAATATATTAGCTATAACCTCCATAACCACTGAAGAAGGAAAATGTTTTGCTATCCCAGAAGAATTGAGACCAGTTAATAATCATAAAGATATTATGAGTTTGAGTAATTACTCTAAAATAAAAAACAGTTTAAAAAAGAGACATTAATTTAGGAGAATATGGATAAAATTAAACGAAGAACAAATAAAAACCTATGTAGATGAAGAAGGAAATATTCAATTTTTGGACCAGTATTTAGAGGAAAAAACTGTGAAAGAAGACAAAGAAAGGGATAATAATTTGGAAAAAATCCTGGAAAATTTAATAGAAACAACTACAAGGAAAGAGGGTCAACTTAATTTAAAAAATGTGTCAGAAAAATTTATTATAGAAAAATTCACAAGTCGGAATCCAAATGCAATGCAATGGATAGAAAATTTTGATAAGGAATGTGAACGGTTTAATATTATAAAGAATGAAACTAAAATTGAGATTTTAAGATTATTTCTAGAAAAATCCTGTTTAGATTGGTACAGTTCAATGATCATAAAATTAACAGTAAAATCTGAATGGAGTGATTGGAAAGAAAATTTTTTAGAAATTTTTAAAAACAGAGGGTGGGACACAGTCTCATATGCTCTTGCATTTAGATATAAAGAGGGTTTATTAATTGATTACGCGTTGAAGAAAGAGCGACTAATATTAGATATTAACAAATCCATAGATTCCACAACCATAATAGATTTAATTTCAACAGGCTCACCGGGATTCATATTAAATAAAATAAACAGAGATGAACTGCGAAACACCACAGACCTTTTCAATGAAATAAAAAAATATGAGGGTATGATGCATAAGAAAAGCTCAATAAGTATAAGAAATAGTACAATAAATCCAAAGATAAAAAGTTATGAAAAAAAACCTTGTAAAATTTGTGAAGATTTAAACAAAGGAATAAGATATCATTCAGAAGAAGTATGTTGGTTTACAGAAAGGAAAAATGAAAAAGAGAAAACAAATAAAATTAGAAGTGTGAATAGTAATGCTTTTCTTGAAGTAGACGTTAATTCAAATCAAAAAAACATGTAAGTACACCATTAATCAAAATTAAATTGTTGCTAGAAGATAAATTAGAGGTGAGCGGTGTTTATGACTCTGGCTCACAAATATCTTTAATAAATTCAAGACTGATTAAAGTAAGAGAGAAAAATGATAACTTTAACATAGCATATATGAAAACGGTTAATGGTGTAAAGAAAACTGATGGATTAATATCTATTAAGATAAAAATTTTTGAAATAGAAAAAGTGATGGATGTTTATATAGTTGATAACAGAGATTTTTATGATTTCATTATAGGATTAGATATAATAAAGGAGTTTAGATTAACACAAAATGAGAATCTGGAGATAGGACAAAAAAGGCAAACAATAATGTATAAAGAACTACAAAGTGAAACTGAAAGAAATATAGAAAATAAAGATAACAATATTAAAACATACCTAATAAATTTTAATGAGCATGTACAGACAGAAGACTTTATGATTAAAATGGACCATTTAGATGAACAGAAAAAAACGGAAATACAGAAGATAATAACACAATATAAGACTATTTTTGCTAAAGACAAATATGATATTGGCACAGTTAAGGATTACGAGGCACATATAGACTTACTAGTAAACACATATTGCAATAAAAGACCATACAGATGTACAATGCAAGATAAGTTAGAAATAGAGAAACAGATATCCAATCTACTAAAGAATAATTTGATAGAAGAATCATATAGTCCTTTTGCGGCTCCTGTGACGCTGGCATTTAAAAGGGATGAAAATAAACGTTCACGACTATGTGTCGATTTTAGAGAGCTCAACAAAATTATTGTACCAATGGCTCAACCTTTTCCATTAATAGATGATTTGATTATAAAAACAAGAAACTGCAAATATTTTACAACATTAGACATAAACTCAGCTTTTTGGTCTATTCCAATGAGGGTGGAAGACAGAAATAAAACAGGATTTGTAACACAAGATGGCCACTATCAATGGACCTGCTTACCATTTGGACTTAAAACATCACCTGCAATTTTTCAAAGAATTTTAAGCAATATTCTAAGAAAGTATGATCTCACAAGTTACGCTGTAAATTATATTGACGATATTTTGATATATTCAACATCTTTTCAAGAACATATAGAACATATAAAAAAAGTATTAGATGCAATAATAAAAGAGGGATTTAAATTGAAATTTAAGAAATGCTCATTTGCATCAAATTCTGTAAAATACCTTGGACATATAATTGAAAACAATTCGGTAAGACCGCTTAAAGATAATTTAATCACAATAAAAGAATTCCCAACACCAAAGTCACAAAAAAAAATTTGACAATTTTTAGGCAAAATAAATTTTTACCATGAATTTATACCAAGAAGCGCAATCATTTTAGATCCATTGCACAAGCTATTAAGGAAAAATGAAAATTTTTTATGGACAGAGAAATGTGAAGAATCATTTAACCAAATAAAGGAATATTTATGCTCTCAACCAATATTACAAATATTTGACAATAATTTACAGATAAAAATCTTTACAGATGCATCAATAGAAGGTATAGGAGCAATATTAAAACAAACTCAGCCTGATGGCAAAGACAAGCCAGTGGCATATTTTTCAAAAAAACTAAACGAAACTCAAAAAAGGAGAAAGGCTATTTACTTAGAATGCCTAGCGATTAAAGAAGCGGTAAAATACTGGCAACACTGGCTCATTGGAAAACAGTTTACTGTATACTCAGACCACAAGCCTCTAGAAAATATGAACATAAAAGCAAGAACAGATGAGGAATTAGGAGACTTAACATATTATTTATCACAATACGATTTTATTGTAAAATATATTCCTGGTAAAGAAAATATAGAAGCGGACTGCTTAAGCCGAAACCCAGTATTAGAACCTGATGACAATAAAGATGAATTATTAAAATTAGTTAATCTTATACAAATAGAACATATAATTAGAGACCAAGAAAATAATGAAAATATAATAGACAGAAAACAAAATTTCATACAGAAAAATAATATTTTTTACAAGAAAGTAAAAAAGCAAGAAAAAATTATACTCTCAGAAGAATTAAGTAAAAAACTTATAAAACAGGTACATGAAAATTTTTGCCATATCGGGATTAGACAATTACAGAAAAAAATAAGTTCAATATACACAGCTAAAGATTTAACAAAAAATATTATATATATCTGTAAAAATTGTGAAGTTTGCATAAAGAATAAAACAAGAATTCAAGGAAAATTTGGATTAATGTCGCAATTGGGTCCAGCGACCAAAATAAACCATTTGAAATAATGTCTTTGGACACCATCGGAGGATTTGGAGGTACTCGATCAACAAAAAAGTATTTACATCTCTTAGTAGATCACTTTACAAGATATGCATTTATTATAACTTCAAAAACACAAAATGCAAGTGACTTTATAAAATTAGTAAACAAAGTGTATGAAACAGATGACATTGGAATAATACTCACAGATCAATATCCAGGAATAAACTCAAAAGATTTTAAAGAACATTTAGAGAAAAATGATACAAAATTAATTTTTACAGCAGTAAACACACCATTCTCGAATGGATTAAATGAAAGGTTAAATCAAACAATGGTCAACAAAATGAGGTGCAAAATTAATGAAAATAATTGTAAAAAAACATGGACCACAATAGCAAGAGAATGCATAGACAGATACAATGAAACTGAACATACGGTGACAGGATTTGCGCCAAAATATTTATTGGATGGCACAAATGTTTACATTTTACCAAAGGAATTAAAGAAAATGCAGACAGATGATAGGTGGATTGAAGATAGGAGATTAGCATTAGAGAACACAAAAAAATCGCATGACTATAATAAGAGAATATTTGATAAAAACCGAAAATCATACGAGTTCAATGTAGGTGAAAGAGTCTATGTAGAGAATGGTAATAGATTAAATAGAAAGAAATTGGACGAATTAAGAATTGGTCCTTTTCGAATAGTAGAAAAAATATCAAACTCAATTTACAAAATAGAGACAGGAAACAAGAAAGCAGAATCTACCTTATTTCATGTAACAAAATTACAACCAATCACTGAAGAAGATATAGCATGAACATAACAATATTATGTATGTATCTTAAATTTTTTATAACTTATTGAGTTTTATATTCTCTCTTGAGGGGGAGGGGAGATGTAAAGAAATGACATTTCTTTTTTTTAAACATTACCGCGCTTGGCGCGTTTAACGTTGTATGACGTCGGGGTGACGCTTAGGTTATAGAAGAAATGGCGGAATACAATATGGAGTAATTTACTGAAATATAACTTAAATTGATTTATGTGAACTTTTAAATGTCGTTTCTTTGTATTTTTCAGGTAAGATAAGAGTTTTGTAATGTTTTGTTTGTTTGTCAAATAATTAAAACTTAAGTTTCGAGGTTAAATAAAATCCACTTTGTATTTTTCAGAGAAACAATTTGTGGTTTACTTTTACTCTCAAACCTCATAATATCATTATATATATTATGTCTCGTTTTATTATAGTGTTTTAATAAGTAAATAATTTATTAATATTTAATACTTGGAAATATATTTTGATGATAAATAATTGGTATATTGTAAAAATAGTCTAATTTGCTAAAGTATCATGTGATTGGTACTTTTAAATAAGAAGTAAATTACCAGGTTGTTAAATACATTTTATTTTATTCCATAGTTTATTAATTTATTGTTTAAATTCTATTTCTAGTACAGTAAATATATTACAAAGCTGTTTAAGATATTTTGGTTACTTCCATTTACATTTATTTATTGATAAAAGGAAGTGTAGTATATAAAATGGTGTGTTGCTAATTGTCTTAATTTCTTGTAATTAAAAAATAAGTGGTGTGATTCAATAAAACTTATAAATACATTGGTTTAGCGTTTTACTTTGAATTTTGATTTTAGTAAATCTACAATTTAATATATTTTTACAGTTAACTTTTGGCCATTCTACTTTATCATATTTTAGCTTTCTTCAATTTTATTATATTTTCATTCCCCTTTTGACACATGCTAACATTTTGTATGATAAACAAAATTAATATATTAAAATATCATAGGTATAGTTTGAGGGTAGATGTAAAAACCTAACAAAAGTAGTTTCTGAAATATATGTGCAGGTAAAATTTCTGATCGAATTTAATAAATTTGATAATTCTTTTCCTTACGTGTTTTTTCTAGTCAGAAAAGTAAAATTATTTTTTAAGTAACACTTAAATTGTTCAGCTGTAAGAAAATAGATTTTGTTGAATCATAGCTTTAGTGTTTTAACACGACCACGTCAGTGTTGTATATCTGTCTATCATATCCTAAGTGAACATGTACTAAATCAGCTTTCAAACAAAAAAAACTACATCAAAATCGGTTAATCCTTTTGGGTGCTACGATGCCACAGAGAGACATATTCTACCATTTGTAGTTACGGCTGTGCGAAAAGAAAAATAAAAAATGAATGTATACATCTTACTGCAACATACCCCGAATACATTTTTGTGGCAATTAAAACATATTTGCAGAAAAGCATGTTATTGATACAATTATTGTATACATTATAATGAAATGAACAATGTTTACATGTTACTGATATTTGTAGAGTATTCATAATTATGAATTTAAGTGTGTATACTATTCACTGAAATACTGCTGTTTACTTCATTATGAAAATAATGTATTCATAATTTTGAATCACTTTGGATACATCGCTTTGAATAAAATATGGTGAAAATATATTTGAAATATAAATTTAAAGATGTATCCATGTTAGTGCACGTGACTGTACATTGAAGGAAATCACATCTAATCAATTGAGATCATAAGTAGGTAATTATTAGGTCACGTTAATATTCTGAATCAGTCTTGGTCATACTTTTTACTACTTTTTTCTCTAGACTTCTTCAGACTAGGCTTCATATTGAAAGTGGTTGTGGCTGAAATAATAATATTTTTTATTGGCACCTTTTAAACCAATGTTTGACACCCGTGCCGATAAATGGATTTTACAAAATTGGCAGGGGGCCAGCTTTTGGATTGGTGATTCCAAAACTTTAGAAAATATTTAAAATGCAACTTAAATTCAATTTTGATGCAAACAAGGCATAATTTTTAATAAACTCGAATTCTTTTTAATACCCTTTTATTGGCACATGTGCCAATAAAATGGTTTAAGCGATTTTTCGCAAACCAAATGTTGGCACATCACAAATAACTATAAATTGGCGCTTAAATTATGAAATAATGTTTAAAAAAGGCAATTAGTATATGTAATAGTAAGACGAATTTAGTATGTACAAAAACAACATAACAAATTAGCATTTTTTTTAAGATTATAAAAGCTCTTACCTTAGTAAAAAACTATTATTTTTAATATTTTTGTCGCACAGTTCCCGGCTTGTCAAACAGATGGTCAACTTGACACAAATGTTTTAAGAAATAAAAAATGTGTGTTGCCAGTTGATTAAAGAATGATACTACTGTTTAATTTTTACTAAAAATTTTACAGTCTGGCTACATAAAATCTTAATTTTCATAAAAAACCTGAGCGTGCCAATAAATTGGTAGAGTGCCAGTAATAGGGTGGTTTACCCTATATACGGCCGAATTGAGAAACCTCCTCCTTTTTTGGAAGTCGGTTAAAATGAACTCCTGTTCGTTAGTCTCGAGACATGGACTGTTTCGGCTATTTTTAGTCTTGGAATATTCGTGGAAGTCCCGGAAAGGTTTATACGGTGAGAAAATATTTGTATGCTCAATGAAGTGGGCACGCATGGGTCAGCTAGTTAGGTTATAATAACAGTCAACTCTTATTTATACAAAACGACCAAACTTTTCGTCAATTTGTTTATGCTTCAATGTCCTCAACTATTACAAGCTAAACTGTTTTCCGCGGTACTTTCTACGTGTTAACCAGTTAGCTGTATAATGTAAGTATATATTTATAGCCTACTAGCAGACCCGTGCCCACTTCGTTGAGCATAGAAATCGTTCAAACCTTCCCTGGACTTCCACGAACGTTTCAAGACCAAAAATAACCGAATCGGTTCAGCCGTCGAACCGATTCGGTTATTTTTTTTAGCGTTTAGCGGTTTTTAGCGGTTTAGCGAGACTACCGAACAGCAATTCATTTTTATATAGAAGATTATTTTTATTTTTATTTCATGATATCTTTTGAATGGAATGTCCGATTTCAATAATTCAAAAAGTAATCATCAGGTATTGAAACAGTCTTGAATATTAAATTATTTATTAGGATAAAAATTTATAAATGGTATGGATAACACGGTCTGATTTTGATCGGCATTTCTATCAATTTATTAAATATAAAAACGTAGTTATAGTGACGTAACTATAATAGTTAGTCTTGCGAAGTTTTTTGTAGATATTGATATATTGTATAATATTGTCTATAATATTGTCCTATCATTAATACTGTTCGCACTGTATGCGATGAAAGACATTTAATGGCTAATTTTTTTACACCTTCGGTTGGTTTTAATAGGAATTTCTAAAGATTTCTATAGTAATCTAGTACTAAATATAGCCTATGTTACTCAGTGATAATGTAGCTTTCTAATGAAAAAAAGAATTATTAAAATCGGTCCAGTACTTTTTGAGTTTATTCGTTACATACAAAAATACGTGTAGAGTGGTAATAAAAGCAATTAAATTAGATGATTATTACTTACCAATTTAATCGTTTCTTGATAAACAGTATCAGTTATTGTAGAATGTATTGTGTGTGTACAATGTATTGGGTATTTTTAATTTTGTTTCCTACAATTTTGTATGCGTTAAACAATGAATCTATTGAGTTATGCAATAATTTGAATTGTTACAATACAGGCGATGTTGCTTGCGGTATGAAAGTAGAAGAGACGGGCTTTCGATTGAAATTATTCGAAAATGAATGTGAAATTTTAAAATACGGATGTGATACTGGTGGAGAGAATGGTAAATGTTCAGTTCTACACTAATATTATAATAAAGTGAAATCATTATTTGTTTCTTTGCATTGAATAAGTTCCTAAATTGGACTAATTATAATGAAATTTGCCACAGATACTTAATATACAGGGAGGGCCGTTAGCTACTTAAAAATAAATAAAAAATTAGGTAGGTACCTACTGCATTAACTTTCATCCCAAAAGAACTGCAGGATCAAATAATTCCTGAACTACTTATATACTTATTACTTATACCCTTGTCCAGTTTTTTTTTATTATTATGTACGTCTATATTTTAACTGATTAACAGCTTATGGCCTTATCAACAAAGAATTTTGTGAGTCTGAAAATCAAGAACACAGGCTGGCCGAAATACTTCTAGAAGATGAGTGTCTATGTGAAGGAAATTACACGACACCGCTCTGTGCTATCAGAAAAGATGGCGAACGATTTGCAGTTAGATGGTTCGAAAACAAATGCGAACTATTTGAACATAATTGTAGAAGTGCAATAAAATACGTCGAAACAGATGACTTTTTTTGCAAATCTAATAAGCATGCAGATATAGACCCTAAAAAAGAAAATACACCAGATAATAATGACAAGCTAATCCACGATCAGAAAACATTACAAACTTACACATAGTCAAAGCAAAGTTTGATGAGGATATAAACGATACGATTGACAAATTCTTCGCCACAACTCATATATACGACGTGCCGTTACAAGAGGTGCATTCGAGAAGAAAGTGGATAAAGAATGCTGGGCCGATAAACGTGTACACTCCCCTGAAGGTGGTACCTGAAAATCTGACCGACGACTTTGAGCATAGACCATTGTTAAGAACATGTCTGCATAAGTGTCCGACTGTAAGTTTTCACCATGGCCTATCATCCCATACAATTTATGTTTAATACAAAAAAATTGCAATAGATGTCACTACTATTAACGTTTGTAAATTATAAAATGTAAATATGCCGAATTAAGTACAAATATTGACATTAAAATAAAGATAAGCTTTATAAGCATACCATCACATTAAGCTAAATTCAAATCCTTAATTAAGAAGAACTAAGAAGATACGAAACGATATTATTAATTAGTATTTTCCGATAGTGGCGCTAAATGGTGGTTTCCGGAATGTGCCTGGAAATCGAAGAAAACAAAAATAGCCATTTTATTGCCAGTATTAGGGTGATTTAGACCTTTTTCTAGTACTACTTTGTGCTTTAGGTAAAAAAAAACTGCAAGGTTAGAAAATAAAAACTGTATGGGATACGTCACAACTCACACCCGTCGGCTTTAAAAAAAAGAATTTTGGCGAGAACTGTAAATATTTTGCAGATGAAAAGTATGCATTTAATGTTATCTAGAGTTCAAACTACTACCATATCAAATTGATGCGATCGTTAATATAGTATAGTAGTAGTATCTACTAGAAGTCGATATCTCTGTAGTGCAGTAGTTGAGTGCGTCGGTGCTCCAGCCTGAGGTCGCAGGTTCGAATCCTGGCAAATGAACAAAAATGTTTTCTATGTTGTTACGGTTGGCTGTGTTTTATTGCTTTTTCTTTGTCTGTGTCATGTTATTGATGTTTTCCATACCCAAAGTGTAAAAACTGTCTATTAGGGAGACTAAGCTGTATGTCTATCACCAGGCTGCATCTTCATAACCGTGCTAGCTAGACAGTTGAAATTTTCAGAGATTATGATTATTTTTTGCCGCTATAACAATAAATTCTATTACCAGGGACCTTACTCTCCAAACTGATTCGATTTTGATTCAGATTAGACCGTGCCGCGTAGGTACTTCCCAAATAAATTGACGTTCGTTTAATTTGATTCTCAGTCGGTTCATATGGTCATAAGTGTTATGGTCATGGTACATAAAGTTACGATCTAATGATTTTCTTTATCCTGGTTAGTTTCAAAGTAATCCACCAAATAAAATACCAAAGGCCGTTGAGATGGAACTGATTCGATTCTTGATTGTGTCGGGAGTAAGCCTGCTGACTAGCAATAATGTTTAAGGGGGCTCACCAGTCCTCGTATGTACAACATACGTGATTTTTGTGAGGTTTTGCAAGGAAACCATGCGCGACTAGCACTTGGCCAGTTTTTTAAACGCACAAACGAGATGGAACTTATCTTTTTGGTTGAGCAAATAGACAAGTCCGTTTTTTTAAGTTTCGTTTTTAAGTTAAGTTTAGTAAGAAACTTCAAAGTTTGAATGGTCGTTGGCAATAGCTTACCATCAGGCGATCTGCTCGTTTCAGACGTGCCCCTCAGTGTATGCCCCGGTGTGTGGACAAACGGCATACGACACCCGCTCGCCGACATTGATGTTCCAGAACCACTGTTTCATGGACGTCGCATCTTGTAAGACGTATTGGGATGACCATGAGAGATCTAGTGCGTATTGTATGTTTAAAATCTCGTTCCTCTCCCGTTTATAGTGTTAATGAAAGAGAAAGGATGATATTTAGACAAATGATTAATACTGGGTCTATTCCACCAACGCTTGTTAGTGTTAACGGCTTGTTAAATACCATTCCATCTCATTCATTGACAGAAAATACGAGAGGGATCAAAACGATATTTAATGATTCCCTCATTAAATATCGTTTTGATCCCTTTAGCTCGTGTTGGTGAAACCAGAAGATGCCAGCTTGAAACTAGAATATATGCAACTTATCTTGTCGGAGTGCGTCCGATACACTGACTAAAGAAATGAGTCTGGATAGGCTAGAATGCTGTAAATGCAGCAGAGCTACAGTAACAAAAATTTCTGCATTAGAAGCGCATCTTGTAAATTTGCCATAATCATTATTTCAGTAAGGTAAAGGGTTTTAAAGCAAGGCGTTTTTGATAGCCATGTCAAAAGTCAGTCCTGCGCCTGAACTCTGAGTCGTGTCGGTAATCCGTCCCCCTGGGCGACAAGAGTGGAGGTAGAGAGAGTGCTTATGTATATTGCGCACACACTTGAGCACTATAAAATAACTCCTGCGTAGCTGGCCTTATTTCAATGAAAACGGTGTGGGAGCCATTATCATTATTATCAGCCACTAAT
Organism: Celastrina argiolus; assembly: GCA_905187575.2. Lineage (NCBI taxonomy): Eukaryota > Metazoa > Arthropoda > Insecta > Lepidoptera > Lycaenidae > Celastrina > Celastrina argiolus. Next base: position 3,609,503 of record LR994602.1, read on the forward strand.
AGTAAATACTTCTCCACTTTTATTTCGTAGGTTACTGGGAAAGTCTTATCGTGTTCTGCCTGGGCGATGAGATGGATGCGGTGTACAGGTGCGTTTCCAATACGAAATCTAAAAATTCTCTTGTCACAGTGTTGGTTACCATACACCTACGTAATGGCTTTTTGGTGTGTTAGGTAACGGGTGTAGCACAGACAGACAGAGTGAAATAAAAGTCTACTCACGGTGAACTGTGTTTATTAAACACCAAGTTAAACACTGATTATAGTCAGAAGGCACGGAAGAAATAGGCACACGTATTCATACACACAGTTAATAGGGCACAGCACTTAGATAGAAAGAAAGAGTACAGTTTATAGAAATGAAGATACAAGCATAGATAGGTTTTAGCGGAAGCGATTAGTCGTGTCGCATAAGCAAAGCGTATAGCGTACGTTAGCATCGAGCATAGAATTCCGACTGGCGCGTCGCCGCACACTAGTTACCTATAGCTATATCGATCACTCGGTGCAGGCGCACGGAAACCGGTCTTGCAGTATAGTGCGAGAGCGGTATCGATAAACGCATGTCGATAGGACGTATCGATAAACGATGTCGATATGTCCAACTGCTATACTATGTGTTAGTGTCAATGTAATATAAATATTATGTTATTATTATATGTATATTATTAGTTAGTAATAAGTTTAGATTTAAGTCAGTTTTAAGTTTTAATATTATAATATATTTAATATAATGTACTGTGTAAATAATATGATGTAGGTAAGTAAGTAGCCTACACCACCCCCCTCCAGAGACCGTCAAGGGCGATAAAAATCTGGGAATTTAACTCGACGTCCAGAACGAGTTACATACTTCTTTTGGACATCGGGTAAATGCTCTAGTGTTGTATGGTCGGACAGTATGAAGGCCGGCTTAATGCGGTCTATAGATACTGTGACCTCTTTGTTCTTGAGCAGTATTTTAAATATTTTGTCGCTCCTCGACAAAACTTTATGGGGGCCCGAATATGCAAGTTGGAGAGAACCACGTGATGCGTCTTCACGGAGGAACACGTGATCAGTGGTAGCTAGCTCCTTGTAGAAGCTAGTGTCTTCTAGAAGTTGCTGCAATTCGGGATCGGCTGCTTGACTTTGGGCTATGGTTTCGAGGCTCACCGGCGCGTACAGTTCCTCAATCCGCGACAACGTATCGGCAACTACGTTATCCTTACCAGATATGTGTCGGATATCAGAAGTGAACTGGGCAATAAAGTCTAAGTGTCTATACTGCCTAGGCGAACAGTTCTTTTTCCGTTCATGGAATGCGAAACTGATCGGCTTATGGTCAGTATAGATGACAAAGTGCCGGGCCTCTAGCATATGCCTAAAGTACTTAATAGCTTCATAAATCGCCAGCAGCTCCCTGTCATATGGTGAATATTTCACCTGCGATGGGCTGAGCTTGCGCGAAAAGAAAGCCAGTGGCTGCCATGCACCGTCTTTAAACTGCTGCAAGACAGCACCAATTGCTTTGTCGGATGCATCCGTCACCAAAGCTAGTTTTACCGTACAGTCCGGGTGAGCTAGTAAAGCTGCGTCTGCTAGGCTGCGTTTGCAAGCATTAAAGGCTTCAAGGGCCTCACCAGTCAGGTTAATAGGTTGTGAGCCCTTAACAGAACCTTTTAGTAGCGCGTGTAGCGGAGCCTGGACCTGAGCTGCTCGAGGAAGGAATCTCCTATAAAAGTTTAGCATTCCTAGAAAAGCCTTAAGTTGACGCACTGTTGAAACAACAGGAAACTCTCTTATCGCCTGCACCCTGGAGTCCAAAGGCTTGGAGCCAGCTTCCAAAATCGCGTAACCTAAAAATGTTACCTCAGGCACACCGAAGACACACTTTGCAGTGTTAACCGGCATACCATAATCCTTAAGTCTGGTGAAAAGTTGGCGAAGGTGATGCTCGTGCTGCTGCTCATCCTGGGAGTACACCAAAATGTCGTCTAGGTAGACGAAAACAAAATCTAACCCCCTGGTGACTTCATCCATAAACCTTTGAAAGGTTTGGCCCGCATTCCGAAGTCCGAACGTCATAAAAGGAAACTCAAAGAGTCCGAACGGAGTTGTGATTGCGGTCTTCGGAATATCTGCAGCACTGACAGGTATCTGATTATACGCCTTTAATAAATCAAGGGTGCTAAACACTTTTCAGCCAACAAGATTATGGGCTAAATCGTGAATGTGTTTAATCGGATATCTGTCAGGCACAGTGCGGGCGTTCAACATGCGATAATCACCACAGGGACGCCAACCTTTGTCTTTCTTCGGCGCGAGGTGGAGAGCAGACGCCCAGGGGCTCTGTGAAGGTCGAGCCGTGCCGTTGGCGATCATAGCCTGGAACTCCTGTTGGGCAATTTTAAGCTTGTCGGGTGCTAGACGACGTGGAGTGGAAGATACTGGAGGGCCTGGTGTCGTGCGAATGTGGTGGACAGAGTTGTGTGTAATTGTGCGGTGTATACCAGTTGGACGGGTGAGCTCGGGAAATTCCTCAAGGATTTTGTGATATCGAGTCTCACCTGTTAGGATTTTAACTGAGGCTATGTCGGAATCCTTTACAAAATTAGCTATACAAGATACAGAAGTTATGTTATCTAACAATCTTTTGTTACGACAATCTACAATAAGGCTGTAATAATTTAAAAAATCTACGCCTATAATAGGCTTTGTTACGTCGGCTACTACAAAACGCCATGAAAATAATCTACGTAATCTTAAGTCTAAATTAAGGTGTACATAGCCATAAGTTGATATACAACTACCGTTTGCCGCACATAAACTATAGTCCGTCTTCGCACGACGATCATGTAGCCTGGACCGGGGGAAAACACATAGGTCGCTTCCTGTGTCGACCAGAAACTGCGTCTTCGACTCGCGGTCCGTCACGAACAGGCGACCAGTGGAGTGAGGGCAGTCAGCTGTCGCCATTATCGACCGCCCTTGGAGTTTCCCGCCTGGTAATCACAGGGCTTCACGCATCTGCTGGGTCTCTCTGCAAACTTAGAATGATACCAGCAAAGCGGGAACCTCCGATAATTGGAGTCGGAGCGCTTCGACCTGGATACTGATCCTTTGCGCACAGGTCCTGACGATCTGGAACGTGGTCTGCTTCTTCTGTCCGTCGAGAGTCGCTGAAACTGTCTCCTCAGCTCGGCTACCTCCCTGGCTAACGCGTCCAATGACGATGCCGGTACAGCTTGGCTTGTGGACGCCACAGCTGGCATGGGAGTGGCCAGTTCGTGAATACGATCGGCCAAGTCCGCAAGATCTTCGATAGATGATGAAGTGGGTTGACCAGCAAGTACAGTCTGGATCCCGTGCGAAAGTCGGCTGGTCCAAATGGTCCTCAATATCTCCTCGGAAACGTCAACACCAGCGAGGCCTTTGAGGTGACGGAGATATTGCGAGGGCTTACGGTCTCCAAGCTCCTCGTGCATCAAGAGTTGCTTGATCTGCTTCTCCCTCGATGCTGTCAGCCGTTTAATCAGCTCCCGTTTTAGTGTCTCGTACTTATTCGACGAAGGTGGCTTGATTTTTAATATCTTTCACCTGTCTCGAATGTTGAACGTCTAGGTGGCCAATGACATAATTAAATTTTGTAAGGTCATTGGTAATCCCAGATATAGCGAACTGTCCCTCCACTTGTGCAAACCATATCTCTGGTTCTTCCAGAAGGGCCAGCCAAAATGGGGGAACACGTACTCCAACTTTAAAAACATCGATATTGGGTATCGACTGTGTCCCATCACTAGCGCTCGTATTGGCCGACCGCGTGGCAGCGCCCGCAGGAATGGCGGATGCATCGTGATATTCCTTTTCCATATTTGTTCAAACTCGGGGTCACCAGTTTGGTGTGTTAGGTAACGGGTGTAGCACAGACAGACAGAGTGAAATAAAAGTCTACTCACGGTGAACTGTGTTTATTAAACACCAAGTTAAACACACTGATTATAGTCAGAAGGCACGGAAGAAATAGGCACACGTATTCATACACACAGTTAATAGGGCACAGCACTTAGATAGAAAGAAAGAGTACAGTTTATAGAAATGAAGATACAAGTATACATAGGTTTTAGCGGAAGCGATTAGTCGTATCGCATAAGCAAAGCGTATAGCGTACGTTAGCATCGAGTATAGAATTCCGACTGGCGCGAGTTATGTAACCACAACATAGCCCTATTCACAAAATGAACCCGACACTATTATAAACATCCGCTGTTTAATAGGCGCAGAAACCATTACACGCCAATACTTCCAAGAATCATTCAAGCATCGGAGTCGTACTCAATGGTGTCCTTGTTCAACTGTTAACACCACTCCCCGCCGGAGAGCTACGTATTCAATGGTGTCCTTGTATACCTGTCGTCAACACCATTCCCCGCCGGAGAGCTACGCATTCAATGGTGTACCTGTATCCATCAACACCATACCCGCGCCGCACACCCCGCTCCAGCCACCGCAGTCGTCATGGCCCCTACACCCGCGACTCTTTCCCCTCTGACCTATATATGTGTCACCAGAACTTTTGACCATCAGTTGAAAGCCACCTTCGCCATAGTCACATTGTAATTTTGAATCTTTGTAAATTAGTTTTAATTTTATAGAAATAAATATTTCTTTAAAGTCATTTGTTTCTCAAATAACTTAACTGGCGCAGTCTTAAAAGGATAAGTGTCTGAATTAACGACCCGGGCTCAATAAGTCCAGTGATCGCGACACTAGAACTCTATCTCCAAAACTGTAAAAGTGAACAATAGACAATTACGCACTATCATCGTGCAGTGACGACAGCAGAAGCGTACCGGCTCAACTCACACAAAGATAGCGGAAGACGATGTTCCTGGGGTAAGCATACAATTTGTTTATTTTCCTAGACATCCCATCTGGCCCTATCCTATTTTATATATATTTTTTTGTTTAAAAAAAACCAAGTAATTAAAATAATGGCAAATCCAGTGTCAATTGATTACCAAAACTTGTCGTTGTTATTACCTTCATACGACGGCAACAAAAAAACATTACATTTTTACATAAAATGTGTTGAAAATGTAATAAGCATGATCGAGAACAAAGACGATCCATGCTTAGCATGCCTTATCGTTAATAAATTAACGGGTAGAGCTGTTGAAGCGTTATCTGAACGTAACAATTTTAAAATATGGAAAGATATTAAAAATATATTTATCCAACGGTTTGGTGACTATAGGAGTGAAATAGAATTAACTAAGGACTTGATTAAAATAACTAGAGATAGGAATACTATAGAAATATTTACAGACGAAATAAGTGAACTCACATGCAACCTTATTAACTGCGGCTCTCAAAGTATAGAGTATTATGAAAAATTAGCAATTAGCGTATTATTAGATCAGATTAACCCCATGATATCTATCATGGTTAGAACCCAAAATATAAGTACGTTGGAAGAAGTTATAGCACTAGTTAAAATAGAGGACTTAAAATATATGAAATACCGAAATTCTAAGTCACAACAGTTTAATTATAATAAGCCAGTATCTTCATCTAACTTCCAAAAATCTAGAATAGAAAATAACAAAACTCAATCCGCACAAATAAAACAAGAAAAATTAAATTTCCAATCTTCTGACGATTTCCTAGCCGAGAACACCTCTGAATACGGAAATAAAAATAAAAATTTTCCAAGAAAAAATAGAAACGTAGTTTTTATAAACAACTTAAATAAAAACAATTTACCATCTATTTTTATTAAAGAATTAGGCGGACATTTCTTATTAGACACAGGTTCCTCACAATCACTAATCAGTCCCGATATAATTCACAAATGTAACTTACAAAATAGCATTCAAAAGGAACAACACATTATTCAAACAACTCATGGTATTACCGAACATAATGATATTATCAATTTAGAATTGCCAAAAATATTTAACCGTAAAATACAACATAAGTTTTTAATATTTAAATTTGATAAAGATTTTAAAGGTTTATTAGGAATAGATTTTTTCAAAAAACTTGAATGTAAAATTGATATTAAAAACTTGCTTTTAAAATCTGAATCTTTTGATGATATACACATACAGATAAATGTTAAAGAAAAAATTAAGGCAAAGTCCCAACACGTAGCACCATCTACGTCATCCGTAGACGTTCAACCCTCTACAAGCGTAGCGCCCATCACAAGCTTTCCGCCCTTTATACGCGTAGCGACTAGTGAAAGCGTAGCATCCTCTACAAGCGTAGACCCGCCCTACACCCCAATAGAGATAAGCAGTTTGATAAATATTCCTAATTGTTCTGAAATATATAGAACAAACGAAAATGAAAATAAAATTCCCCAAATTTCAGATGCAATAGAAAGACAATTAAAACAATTTTATATTAGAAAATCACCAGGAAATAAATATAAAGTAGAAAACAGATCTAAAGGTAGGACTATAATCAAAGATGTTTTTATTCCACTTAACGATACTCATAATCAAGTAACTAAATTTTTATTAGAACATACCAAAGCAGATAGAATTTTTCATTGTTATTTTTATAAAGAAGAATTATACGACATTTTTAGTAAGGCTTATAAAACTATATTTAAAGATAGAGGTCCAAAATTAATAAGATGTTTAAGTAGAGTACTCAAGCCTAGTATATCCTATATACCTCCTAGAAAACTAGTGGAAATAAAAAATTCATAAAAGATTTTCAATAAAACCCTTATATTCATTATTTTTATACATCTTGTATTAGTAATTACTTTGATGGATAAAAACCCTTATAACCTTCTACATTTGTATTCTATTCCTGATAATAATATGTATTATCCTTATTCCTAAACACCCCTACCTTGTTCTGGGAAATAACAAATTCGCATACCCTAGCGAACCCTGCAAGCTCATATTTATGCAACATATTGAATGGCAATCGTAAACTGAATTACACGATTGCATAGCGCATCTTATACAACAGAAACAACCCTGCACTTATGCTAAAGCCACCTTTAACGGAAGCATCATCGAGTAGATACAACGTTAATGCCGTAAAGAACCGCAGTTCCAACCTATCGAACCTATCGTTGTATCGTCGGCGCATCAAATCAAAGAGCTCCAGCTGCAGCCGACGGAGTCTTGACAGCAGTCGTCTTCAGTGCGCCTCACACTTCAGGAGGGAGGAGTTATGTAACCACAACATAGCCCTATTCACAAAATGAACCCGACACTATTATAAACATCCGCTGTTTAATAGGCGCAGAAACCATTACACGCCAATACTTCCAAGAATCATTCAAGCATCGGAGTCGTACTCAATGGTGTCCTTGTTCAACTGTTAACACCACTCCCCGCCGGAGAGCTACGTATTCAATGGTGTCCTTGTATACCTGTCGTCAACACCATTCCCCGCCGGAGAGCTACGCATTCAATGGTGTACCTGTATCCATCAACACCATACCCGCGCCGCACACCCCGCTCCAGCCACCGCAGTCGTCATGGCCCCTACACCCGCGACTCTTTCCCCTCTGACCTATATATGTGTCACCAGAACTTTTGACCATCAGTTGAAAGCCACCTTCGCCATAGTCACATTGTAATTTTGAATCTTTGTAAATTAGTTTTAATTTTATAGAAATAAATATTTCTTTAAAGTCATTTGTTTCTCAAATAACTTAACTCGCGTCGCCGCACACTAGTTACCTATAGCTATATCGATCACTCAGTGCAGGCGCACGGAAACCGGTCTTGCAGTATAGTGCGAGAGCGGTATCGATAAACGCATGTCGATATGACGTATCGATAAACGATGTCGATATGTCCAACTGCTATACTATGTGTTAGTGTCAATGTAATATAAATATTATGATAATATTATATGTATATTATTAGTTAGTAATAAGTTTAGATTTAAGTTAGTTTTAAGTTTTAATATTATAATATATTTAATATAATGTACTGTGTAAATAATATGATGTAGGTAATTAGCCTACAGATTATTCATTTTGAATGTTTTTTGTTTAACATTGCATTAGTGAACATTTTATGATTTTTAATTTAATTGAATTACAGTACCTATTGTTAAATTATAAAGTTTTAATAGTTTTTTTTATTTAGTAACATAAATTGCACTGTAATTTATGTACAATAATAAACAAAAAAAATGGTTAAGTGTTACTATAATAATATAAATCAAAATAAATAAAGCTGTACTTATTAAAATTATCTTTTTTTAAAGGTATGTCATAATATAAACATAGATCTATCATAGAAACTCATTAAATACTTAAAAAAACTCAGAACTCAGATTTTATTTAGAAAAAACACTGACTATTTTTTAATATTGGCTCCCCTATAAAATTTCATAATTTCGTTTAGTAACGGTTTTACTTTAAAGGTGCGATATATTTATCTTTTACTACAACAAAGTAAAAACGTTCCATTTACATCCATTTAGGAGTTACAGACACAGATGCAAATACACGTCTAACCCTACTTGCGTCGGGGGTGAAAAGGGGTGCATAGCTATATTTTCGATGTCGATCACCTGTTTGATTTCCAGGGGTGCAGTCGATATTTATGTAGGTCATTAGTACGAGTCTGCTGTGCCGTGATTCACTCTCTTTATGCAAGACTAGCTGACCCTTGCCCACTTCGTTGAGCATAAAAACAGTTTATGATGAAATTCAACTAAAAAAAAACAACGCGGAACCAGCAACGCGGAACCTACAACCCGGAACCCGCAACGCGGGAACCCGGAACCCGCAACGCGGAAACCCGGAAGCCGCAACGCGAAACCCGCAACCCGCAACACGGGAACCCGGAACCCGCATCGCGGAACCCGCAACGCGGAACCCGGAACCCGCAACGCGGGAACCCGGAACCCGCAGCATGGGAACCCGGAACCCGCAACGTGGAACCCGGAACCCGCAACACGGGAACCCGGAACCCGCAACGCGGAACCCACAACGCGAAACCCTAACGCAGAACCCGCAACGTTCACGGAAACGCTGTTGAATGGAATAAATAGTATCCTATGTCCGTCTACTTGCTCTAAGCTACTTCCTCACCAATTTTCAGCCATATCGATAAAGCCGTTCTTGAGTTATAAATAATTTAACTAACGCGACTTACTTTTATACATATAGATGTATAGATTACTCCTACTAACATAAGCTAACGGCCGCCGGTGAATGCTTACGTCACAGTCGGTCCAGCACATTCGGAGATCATTAGTTTGATGACGATGATGATGATGATCAAAAGTAGCCTAAATTAATCCCTATAACTTTAGCTATCTTCCAGTGAAAGTCTCGTTAAAATCGGTCCAGCTGTTCCAGAGATTAGCCGGAGCAAAGAGACATGCCGACAGACAGACAGACAATTTTTTTTTAAATTGCATTTTCGTTTTCAGTAAATATCGTTTAATGCATATGCATTTAGAAAAACGTTGCTAATTGAAAGTTACAAACTGACACTTCAATTTTATTTATTTGTAGGTATAGATGTATAGATTTGGAACACCGTCCCGATGTTGGCCCGTCTATATGGCTGCGTTTCCACTGACGCGGAGGAGCTTAGCGGTGCCCAAGCGAAGTGGAGCGGAGATTTCGAGCATAGTGATTGGTCAATTCGGGTACCGCAAGCTCCCGTCCGCCTCGCTTCGCGTCAGTGGAAACGCAGCCTAACGCCTATAACGTCGTAACGGTCGTCATGGTAACAACGTTGTTTACAAATGGAAAACAAAAATTATGAAATGCTATAAATACCGTATTTTTATCAGCTTAAACTATTTGGATTCATATTTTTGTTAATCCAAATAGTTTTATTAATCCAAATAGTTTAAGCTGATATAAAAACGGTATTTATAGCATTTCATAATTTTTATTTTCCATTTGTAAACAATGTTGTTACCATAACACCCGTGTCATATTATAGACTGGCAACGACGTGAATCGATCGAGCCCAGGTTCAAACCCCGCGTGACCAACACGTATATTTTCTTCTTTTTTCTAATTTTCTGCTTATTTTTTTCAACATTTTCTTTCATAATAACCTTTTCATGACAATAACGAACATACCGTAAAAAAAAAAATTGCGAAATTGGTCAAGCCGTTGTCGAAGCGCACACGATGTAAGAAATTTTGAAGGTTCGTTTTTTACACTTTGGGCTACATTTTTGGGGTTTTAGTAAGGAACCCTACTTTTTTTTAACATATAATATAGCCTATGTTCAGCGCTAGGAATGTAGCTTTCCAACGGTGAAAGAATTTTTCATATTGGTTCAGTGGTTTCAGAGCCTATTCCATTCAAACAAACAAACAAACAATCAAATGTTACCTCTTTATAATATTAGTATACATAGATATCTACACTCTACACTAATATTATAAAGAGGAAAGATTTGTATTTTTGTATGTAACGACTTAACTCAAAAAGTACTGGACCGATTTTAATAATTCTTTTTTCATTAGACAGCTACATTATCACTGAGTAACATAGGCTATATAAAAATCAATTGCTGTTCGTTAGTCTCGCTAAAGCTCGAGATCAGCTGAACTGATTCGGCTATTTTTGGTCTTGAAATATTCGTGGAAGCCCCGGAAAGGTTTACGTACTCGGTTTCCATGCTCAACGAAGTGGGCACGGGTCAGCTAGTATATAATAAAGATAAGATAAGATATGTTGTAATATGAACCCTTTAATTTCTTTGAATTACATGGAAGGAACAAAACGTTTCTTTGTGATATATTTCACCATTTTATGGTATATCTATTTATTTACCAGATTTAAAAAAAAGCATATTTTTTTAAATAAAAAAAAAACAAAACATGACATTATAATATTAAAGAATATTCATATTATAAAGATAATACTTATTTCTTACTTTTGTTAACTTGTTAGTTACATAATATATTACTAGTTGACCCGTGCCCACTTCATTGTGCATATACATAGTTTTAGTTTTGATGAAATTCAATTGCTACCTATTGCGGAATCTGAACCCGCAAACCAGGAACCCGGACATTGAAACGCGGAACCTGGAACCCGGAACCCGCAAACTCGTGAACTGGAACCCTTAACGCGGAACCCGCAAAGGCACGTTAACGAATAATATTTGTATGAAAAGCATGACCTCGTCAATTAACAGCAGCAAAATACATTTGACATTCGGTTACGTTACATTTACGTAGCTTGCTAATGTTCCTGCTTGGCCTACGGATATTACTTATTCCTTGTTTTGTTGTAACGAAGATTTCGTAAGTTTCCAAATAGGCATGTAGGCTTTTTGAGGTATAACAGAATTTCGACCGAATTTATTTTTACTTTTATTTATTAATTTAGAACACAATAACATATTAAGCCAAATATTTTAGGCTATTAAAAAGACGCCATTTAGGGCAAATACTAATTATTTTTTCATTTATAAACAACGCCGCCGCCGGGCCGGTACCGTCGCACCGCTATGTAATTTTAAATCTGTACTATCTCGAAAATATTCATTTAAATTAAATGCTGTAAAGAGCCATATTGATATATATTGAATGGACAATGTATTTAAGGTAAGTACCTTAAATACATTTAATTTAAATGAATATTTTCGAGATACTCGTACAATACAATACAATACAAATATACTTTATTGTGCACACAACAAGTTACAAAAAAAACAAAAAAATATACATTACAAAAATCAGACATGCACACAAAGGCGGCCTTATTACTAGATAGCAATTTCTTCCAGACAACCTTATGGTGTTAGAGAAAACAATGCTAGAGAATGGGAGTTGCGCAAAAGTATATTTAATAAAATAAAAGTAAATAAAATAAAATAATACATAAACACAATAAATATATAATATATGTATACAATATAATATTATATATATATATATATATACAATAGATAAACCTACATGATATTTTAATTTATAATAATAAGTGTTAGTTACATAAGTTAAGGGTTGACACAATATGATTCCAGATAATGATTTTTTATAAGAGTTTTAAAGCGATGTATAGTTTCAGCCTGCCTTATATGGATAGGTAAAGAATTCCAAAGGGAAATGGATTTTACAATGAAAGAGCAATTAAAGTATTTAGTGCGGTGGATAGGAATGTCAAGAAGAAGATTAGATATAGATCGTAGTTCCAGTCTGTCAGAGGTACGGAAGTTAAAATTACTTTTTAAATAAGTGGGACAATGGGAGTCAAATAGGATGTTATAAAGGAAGGAGAGAACACGAGAGTCACGGCGGTAGCGGATTGGCAACCACTTTAACTTGAGGCGATACTCGGAGATATGGTCCGCATACAAGTGGTAGGATGATGAAATCGATATTGTTATAGGGTTTATAAAAATTGCAAACAGAAGAGGAGATAGCACACCACCCTGAGGCACGCCGGCATAGATATAACTCCAATCGGAGAAATAATCAGATGATTTAACTCTCTGCCGTCGTCCTACAAGGTAGCTACGAATTAAATTAATTATTGATGGTGACAGATTTAAAGATGCAAGCCGGGCTAGCAGAATATCGTGGTCTATGGAATTGAAGGCATTACTAAAATCCAGAAGTGTGAGAATAGTAAGCATTTTATCATCCATACCTGACCGTATATCATCAGCTACCTTTACCAATGCGGTAGTCGTACTGTGACCAGTGCGAAAACCGGACTGGAACGGACTGAGTAAGCTGTTGTGGGTAACAAATTTCGTAAGCTGGTGATGAATGATTCGCTCTAAAACTTTTGATAAAAAGGGTAGGATGGAAATAGGACGGAAGTCAGACACAGTCTTAGGACAGGAGGATTTAGGTAAAGGAATTATGTAAGCTGCCTTCCAGGCATCAGGAAAGGTACAAGACTCTAAACATGAATTAAAAATGTGTGCAAGAACAGGAACAATTATATCTAATATTGGTGTGATCATTCTACGACTGATACCGTCATCTCCTACTGCGTTTGACGATATGGAAAGGATGTGCTTTTTAATCTCACACTCGGAAACTGGAACAGTAAGGAACGGATCAGAATTCAATATAGGTAGCGAAGAAATATAATTTAACGTTTGTGATTTAATTTTGGGGTCGAGATTAAAAGAGGAAGTAAAATGGTTATTAAGTGAATCTATATCTATATTATGAGAGTCTTGCGGTTCAGAGCATTTGCCCACGCCGAGGGATTTGAGAAATTTCCATGTTTTAGCCGGATCCCCGTTCTCAACGGAGGCGTGAATATGACGTCTTTGTGCGTCACGACACATCATATTACAGCGGTTCCGGATTTTAATATATTTGTTACGATATTCTTCTGTCTTTTTTATTTTAAATTTGGCTTTGGCTGCATGCTTAGCATTTATCAGAGATTTGATTTCGTCTGATAACCAGGGAGCGGGAAGATGTTTGATTTTAACGGGCCTAACAGGTGCATGAATATCATAAAGAGATTTAAGTTTAGCGTTAAATATATCAATTTTGTCATTAATGGAATCAGCTGAGAGTAAGTTTGACCAGTCTATGTTATGTGCGTCCTCCTCTAGGCTTTCAATATTCATCGAAGAGAAATTTCTTTGAAGAAGAGTTTTTACCTTAGCTTTGGGAGGGCGAACATTATAGGCGACATAGATAAGATCATGGTATGAAAACATATCAGCTGTGACTTGTCCATGCGTAGTAACACGATTAGGAGAGGAGACTATGATTAGGTCGAGCAGGGAAGGACGGGAACCTGGAAAGCAGTGGGTAGGATTCAGAGGTAGTAATTTCATATTATATGAATCTAAAATTGAACTAAGTTTAGTCGATCGACTATCACCCTTAAGTAGACAAGTATTGAAATCGCCCATTATAACACAATGATCGTAGTACGGTGTAAAAGCATCAAGTCACGGTGTAAAAGCATCACTCCTGTCAGACGTCACCGAAACACATCTGTCAAAAGCTTCGTGTTGAAGAAAATGAAACAATATCAAACATTTTCAAAAAGTACAGATTACAAAATTAAATATGTTTCATTTTCGAAATACCGACAATTTGTGACAAAAGAAATTAGTGATGATGCATAGAAATAATTAACTATGAGATCTAAGTATGGACAATAAAATTATAAGTGAATGATTAATGAGAAGCGAATATTGGCAAAGCAGAATTATAGATTTATATGTATATATGTGAAGATTGAGAAAGTTACCATGCTATTATTTAAAGTATGTTACCCTTAGAGTATTTACTTTTTGGTTCGCCTTGGTCTTGTTCCAGTTTCATTTTTGGTTTTGGATGCCGGAACTTGAGATGTGACTTCTGCCATATCACCACAGAGATCAGAAATGGCATCCAACTCCGCTATGCTACAAACACTGCTTTTGGAGCCATCAGATCTAGCAACGAAAATAGAGCCATTATATGTCCAACACTTTGTAACACCGAAACGCTGCCTGGCCGCCAGGAACACTTCATGTCTCTTTTTAATTAAAAACTCTGATAGAGTGATGCCGGAATTTTTCAGGCTGGTCTTAGCCCTCCAAACCTCATTCCGATCAGTAAAATTCTGAAACTTAACCAAGATCGGTCTGGGTTTTGATTCCTTTAAGCGTCCCAAGCGGTGACAATATTTTACTGAAGAAATGTTTATGTCTTGGACTTTTAACTGGGAAGACAACAAAGATGCAATAGCTTCTTGTGCATCCTTTTTGGCTTCGGGAACTCCATGCACAAGCAAAATCTTTCTTCTGTGCCTCATCTCAGTTTGATCATAGGCATCCATCAATATTTCCAACTGAGCCTGCATCATCTTAAGTGCATTCAATATAAAATTTTTGAACTCACAAAAATCAGATGCCAGTGTTGTAGAGGTGTTTGTAGTCTGGACCGCACACAACTCCTGCTGGAACTCCATCATCTTCGAGTTAAACATCTTATTCATTTGTGTTATTGATTCTTGCAAGGACTCCATTGTAAACAAGTGGAAGAGAAAAATAACAGCAAATTTTGACAAAAGTGCAAGTGATATAATTTGTTTAAGAAAACAGTGTTTATATACTGTATCTTATTATTGCAATTATAGGAGATTGTGACACTAGTAGATGCAGGTATAAATTTTTACATAATATTGATTTAAAATAATTAATTTATAATTTTGGTTAAGGAGCAGTTAAAAGTTCAACTTAACTTTTTGCACGCCTACCCCCGAAACAGTACAGATTCGTAGTACAGATTTAAAATTACATATCGGTGCGACGGTACCGGCCCGGCGGCGGCGGCGTTGTTTGTAAATGGATAATGAAATGTTATTAAATGCCCTAAGTGGCGTATTTTAATAGCCTAAAATATTTGGCTTAATATGTTATTGTGTTCTAGTTAAGTAATTGGATGAGGATGAATGCTGTATTTCTTAAAATAACTTCCTAAATAAGCCACTTTTTTTCAATAAAGACAAAAAACTATTATTATGAGTTATCCTTAAGATATAGACATTACCATGCCGAACTTTTTAGTTGACCTTTTTAGGGTGTGCAATACCGTTAAAATTTCACAGTAGAACGCTCTTTTGACACTATAGGTGTAGAATATTATAGTCTATGGTCTAAGGATTCATAGTCGCAAACAATAATCATAGTACTCAAAATCATAAATCAATGAAAGCAATTGTACAGAAAGGCGGTATTACTGCTAACAGAAGTGTATTCCTGGCAACCTAACAAAATAAATTTATATACTTAGACTTTCAAAAGTCAAAGTACAATTAGAAATATTATGGGGGCACGATAGCGAAGTCAGCTTACTTATTCAATTAAAAAATAAAAGATTTTTAATATTCGATCAAGCACTATAAGTTGTTAAATTAGACCATTCAACTAATCCAGACTTGGCATCACATGGATCTCACAAATTTTTACAGTTAGCATTTTTAACAAGTCATGATTTTGATGTTATTATATTGTACATATTTTTAATACACATCCATGGCCCAGCAACATTAAAAACTTTTCGCTCTCTCGGGATTCGAACCGGCGACCTTCGACTTGAGCGTCGACGTGCGAATTTAATATTAATTTAATTAATTTAATTTAATATAAATTTAAGAGAAATCAATATTAATTTCTCTAGAAATCTGCTCTAATTATATAAATATCTAATTAAAACTTATTAGCAGTGAAGTCGATTAAAAGCTACGGAGGACTTAAAAGCTCCAAGACTTGGCACTGTGCCAATTACACCAACACCTGGTAAGGCTAATCGTTGATTACAATTTAATGTCGTGTTTTCTCTCTCGTTTTTCGTATGAAATCAAATAGTTTATTTGGTAGATTATGTTTGAGACGATGTTACAATTAATACAGTAATATCATACACCGATCAAGGCATCAGAATAAAATAAAAAAGTCCATATTATTTAATAACTTACTTTTATTTTGAAAAGATTTTTTTTACAGCTGTAAAACGCAAAATTGTAGATAAAGCACCTGCTTTCTAGTAAAATACGTATTAGATTTTTCAATAATGTTCAAAAGTATGATACTAACTGATACTAACATTTTGGTATTTTATTTAAGGATTTCACAACTATACAAGATGTAAGCGCTAGGGTTCTGACACATTTTTTCTGAACTTTGAACATTCTGCAAAAGTTTTCTGTGTCCCTCGGTTATGGATGTGTATTAAATTCGTGTATAATATAAAACAAATCTTAAATATGTGTATAGTATAACAGTATTAAATATATTTCCGCTGTCTGGTATCTGTAAAACATGTTCTTCAAATACTTACACGGTGGTGAGCAGTGTTCATTATCTACAGATATTTGATTCGATGTTATTTTTAAAGGTATAATACTTAAACACTAATTAAAAGCTAGCCCCCATTCACAAACTGTCACAGTACTTGGCGGAATAACAAGGACAGCATGTTGACTTAATTAAAATATCGTCTTAATATTCGGCCGTAACATTATATTCGACAAACGATTAACGCTCACGGCCGGTGGTGAAACTGGGGCTAAAGTTCACAAAGCACATGAGTTCTGCTAATTTACCCGTATACCTATTAAATAATTAAACATTCTTAGTAAATAAACCAATTAGTAAAACACCAAGGGCGCAAACCGAACTACGCAAATTATATTTGTGTAGTTGGGTTTGAGCTTTTGCTGTTAGGTGCCCATTACCCATTCCTACTACTTTATTATCTACTTTGTGCTACTACTTACGAAGAGATTGACGATCTATATATATAGCGCAGAGGTTGAGCGGGAGATCGCGGGTTCGAAACTCGAAAAACCAAAAGTTTTATGGTATTCCTGGGTCATTTATTAATTTGTGTATGGAATTAGTAAAAATCTTAAATATGTGGATAGTATAAAAGTATTAAATATATTTCCGTTATCTAGTACCTAGTGTCCTGTAACATGACTTCTTTGTATAAGCACGGGGCTAAATTGACGCGGTGTGAAGCTTCCATAAACAAGGTGTAATCTTACACAGAGGACTTATTGAGCGAGCGTGATGAGCATTCGATTCTCATTCAAGAAATATAACGGGTGTAAAAAGAACAGTCATTATAACCTGTGATTATAACTTTGGGATAGATTATACTACCTTTTCTCATTCTAAAAAAGCATTTTTTTATATTTTTTTTACAAAAATTTATATAATTATAATCGTATTTCAAAGATAAAGTGACTGTTCTTTTTACACACTGTGTATAACATAATGTGACCTTAATTTTTGATCATATTATCCTTTTGATTAAATATTTTTGTACAAGCGGAGTCGTACATACTCACTTGTTTCATATAACCGCTGACCGAACACTTTACATACACTATAAATTATGTAATCACAACAATATTATTTTAATGACAATAAACTGTTTGAACGGGTATTCTATACATTTTGGACTTAAGTACCTACATCCAGCATCACCATCTACACATCTGTAGGGATTCACCCCTACATTTTGGTCCTTCGACTATCTCAGTGCTGCGGGGGGTGTGTTTGTGCTGTGATTAGCGATCGGTCTGACAGGCTTCCCAGAAGCGGGTCTCACCTGTTGGATTGAGAAGGCGCTCTACGATCACAGTAAAGACGCATTTCCAAAGCCCTGATTTGAACTAGAACCTATCGAAGTCCACGAGAAGCTCTACTAGCTTTCGTGAACATCAAGAACATCCACGAGAAGCTCTACTAGCTTTCGTGAACATCAAGAACATACACGAAAAGCTCAACTAGCTTTCGTGAACATCAACAACATCCACGAGAAGCTCTACTAGCTTTCGTGAACATCAACTCAACATTGACAACGTTCAACTTTACGTCGTACAGTAAATAAACATCATCATGGAAACTTTGCTGGAACGTCAACAACATATTATCAACACCGTCGAGAGGATAATCACCAACTTCAAAAAGGATTCTCCGACTCGAAAAACATCAGAGTATCTTCAAACAAGATTGGAGACTCTTAACAACTTGTGGGAAGAATTTCAGTCGAACCACACCTTGCTTCAGCTAGAGGAAGACAGGTCCGACAAGTACTTCACAACTAAACGGTTTCAACACCTGGAACAACTATACAAGAATGGGGTTCTTTTGATTCAACAAACAGCTCCAGTTGTTAAAACTACGAGCGATAACAACACTGACAAAATAGAAGTAACAGAGGAACCCACACCTGGAACATCAGGAAAGAACAAAGGGACGCCATCGTGTACCGATGAACTGTTGAGTCAGCAGCGAACAAACTTCCGAGCTTTGACACGAGTAGTTAAGAACATCGACTTCTGCTCGCTGAGTGAACGATGGGAAATTGAAGATAAGTTGCAGATGCTTCAATCCCGCTGGGGAACCATCGACCAACTACATTGGCAGATAGATAATTTGTTGGAAGGGGCTGACAAGAAATATGAGAATGTTTTCTGTGAACACGAAGAGATATACGAGAAAACAAAATCGTGTCTTCACAGAAAGCTCAACAACATTAAACATCAACAGGAGTCTACACCACATCTTGAACTACCAGTATTTAGTGGCAACTACGTTAACTGGCCGGCCTTCGCGGATCTCTACCGGGAGGCTATACATAACAATCCTTCCCTTAATAAGTGCCAAAAGATGCAACATCTCAAGGGGAAACTCAAGGGTGAGGCCGAGAGGCTCGTCCAACATTTGAAAATATCGACTGATAATTACGACGCTTGCTGGGATATCCTGAATCATCGCTACAACAATAAGCAACTGCTCTTCACGAAGCTCATGCAAGCTTTCATGACCCAGCCGACGATGCAAAAACATACATCTTATGAAATCAAGCGGCTTCATGATGTCAGTCTAGAGACTATTCACGCCATACATAACCTAGGCATTGACACGTCGACATAGGATCCTATCCTCGTGCACATCATCACGGAGAAGATGGATTCTGAAACATATGCGGCGTACATGGATGCTAGAACAAACAAACGAGATCTTCCGTCTTTTGACGAGTTAATTTCCATTCTCGAAAATAAATTTACTGCACTGGAGCCATTGACCAAGAAAAATCGGCAGAACAAACCAGGCCCCACACCTACAAAGGAAAATGAACATACTAACAAAGAAAATATACGCGACTTAAGGTTCAAATTCGCAAAAACGTACAAGTCGTACGCTGAACGCATTTGCCCACTTTGCAAGAAAAATAATCATGTTTTAATAACATGCCAAAAATTTTTGAACATGCCACCAGATGCAAAAATTAATACGGTCAAAACATTAACACTATGCAAGAATTGTTTGTATTATCACAAAGAAAATTGCATTTCGAAAAACAAATGCAAAATATGCAACAATGCACATCATACAAGTTTGCACGATGTGCTAGCTGACGCAAATCGCGATGACACATATCAAAATGCAACGAGCGTTCCAAATACTTTGCCCCGAAAATCGAATCACGTGTCCGGGTGTTACGATGAAGTATTACTATCAACAGTCGAATTAAAGATACAAGCCAGAGACGGAAGCTACATCACTATGAGATGTTTGCTAGACCAAGGATCGCAGATTAACTTAATTACAGAATCTGCTGCTCAACGGTTACAACTACAGAGATGTAATCAAAGCTCATCTGTATTTGGAGTGGGCTCGAAAGGAACACAAAGCAACGGAGCTGTAAAGCTAATCTGCGCATCACGATACGATGATTACAACTTCACCACAAACGCTTTAGTAATGCCTAAAGTAATCGGAAACCTACCGAACGTTACATTCGAGACGTTAGATTCGTCTTGGCCACATGTACAAAACATCAACTTAGCGGACCCGGACTACAACATCTCAAAGCCGATCGACGTGCTTCTAGACGCCAAGATCTTTGCGGAAATATTAATGGATGGAATTTTGAGGGGCTCGTCTAATTCCCCAATCGCACAACAGACCAAATTAGGATGGGTATTAGTCGGCAACATGAAACATTTCAACTGTTATGCGGTTACTAACAACATCAGCGAAATTTCGAAGTACTGGGAAATGGAAGAAATAACGTCAACCGACACCAACTTGTCTTCAGCCGAAGAGTATTGTGAAACTCTGTATCAACAAACAACAACTCGCCAGCCTGATGGACGCTATGAAGTTAAATTGCCGATGAAACATAACTATGAGGATCATCTAAGTTCATCAAAACCTCAGGCGGTCGCTCAGTTTAAACAGCTGGAAAAACGATTTTCAAAAAACGAACAACTGGCCAAAAGCTATGTGGATTTCATTAACGAATACCTACGATTAGGCCACATGAAACTTTGCACCAACAAGAGCGAGCCTAGCTGTTATCTTCCTCACCACGGTGTCATAAGATTAGAGTCGCAGACAACAAAACTAAGAACAGTGTTTAACGCTTCACTCAAATTAAAATCGGGCGTAAGCTTGAACGATTTGATGAAACGCGGCCCTAACCTACAGCAAGACCTACAAAGTATTATATTACTATGGAGAACGTTTCGATATGTTTATACAGCTGACATAGAGAAATTCTACAGACAAATACGAGTAAAAGAGGAAGATCAACATCTCCAAAAAATAATATGGCGTGACGCACCGACCAAAGATATACAGGAATATCAACTATGCACAGTGACGTACGGAACTAAAACAGCTCCATACCTGGCTATGCGAACAATAAAACAGCTGACTCAGGATGATGGTCACATGTACCCATCAGCTGTAAATATTATTAAAAAACATCTGTATGTCGACGACCTCCTGGGCGGTAACAACAACCTGGAAAATGCTTTACAAGAACAAAAGCAAGTCTACAATCTTCTGCTTGGGGGCGGATTCAAGTTACGGAAGTGGGCTAGTAACGACGACAAGCTATTACAACATTTTTCGGAAAATTTAATTAGCCAAACCATGTACGACTTCAAACATGCTGAAACAAACAAGACACTAGGCCTATCGTGGAACCCGCGCACGGATCAGTTTACATTTGCGTGCGAAAAACTGGCAAACGATAAGTCTGAGTCTATCACAAAGCGAGCATTATTATCAAGCCTGTCTAAGATATTTGATCCCCTGGGATGGTTGTCTCCTATATCAATTAAGGGAAAAATACTATTCCAAAAGGTGTGGAAAATTAATTTATCTTGGGACGAGAACATTCCTCAAAATATTTATCAAGAATGGGATATATTGAGACAAGATTTACATAACATTAACAATATAAAAACGCCTCGATGGATAGGCGACATAGACAAACCCATCGAGCTCCATGGATTTTGTGACGCGTCGGAGTTGGCATATGGCTGCGTCATATACTGTAAATCTCTGGATACAAACGGACAAACAGTCATACAGCTGGTCGCGGGAAAAACAAAGTTAGCACCTTTACATAAACATACGTCACTGCCCCGACTGGAATTATGCAGTGCGTTGTTATTGTCTAGACTTATGAAAAAAGTCATAGACTCAACAAACATACAGACAAGACTAACAACATTATATGGTTGGACCGACTCGATGGTCGTATTGGGATGGCTACAAGGTGATATAGGACGGTGGAAGACATTGTTACAGGGTAGTCGAAATATTGAACAACATGCCATCCGCATCCTGGAGACACGTAAAGTCCGCAGAGAATGCCGCAGACTGCGCGTCCAGAGGTCTTCTACCATCTCAGCTTCTATCACACTCTCTTTGGTGGGAAGGCCCAAGATGGCTGAAGGAACCAATTACAGAACAACCAATAGAAATAAATAAATTCTATCTAGAAGAAGAGAAAAAGAAAAAGGTCTACGTCATTAACATAAAAAATGAAACAACATTTATAGAAGAACTTCTAGAACGTCACAGCTCTATGGAAAGAATCACTCGCATATTAGCTTGGGTGTCTCGTTTCATCCATAACCTACGACACCGTAGCAACAAACAATTAACACTGGATTTGAAATTAAATGAAATACGAGGCGCTCATGACATAATTATAAAAGCTGTACAAGCGAAATATTATATGCAGGAAATTGAACAATTAAAACAGATGGGTAGAGTACATCGTAAAAGTCAGCTGTTGTCCTTCAATCCATGGATTGATAACGAAGGCATTTTGCGAGTAGGAGGCCGATTGGGACTTTCCATCTTAACCCAACAACGAAAGTATCCTATCATTATACCTAACAAGGACAGGTTGAGCACATTACTAATTACATGGGCTCACAACATGACGCTACACGGTGGAGCTCGGCTGACATTAACATTCATAGGAACGAGATATTGGATGATTGGCGGCATGAGTGCTGTGAAACGTCAACTTCTAAGATGCGTTAAGTGTCTACGTTTCAAGGCCTCAAACAGAAGTCAACTGATGGCAGACCTGCCAAAGGCTCGTGTTACGCCGTCACGACCGTTTACAAACACTAGAGTAGATTTTGCTGGACCAGTCGACATAAAGACGAACAAAGGCAGAGGAGTATCCACTTCAAAGGGCTATATCGGCATTTTTATTTGT
The DNA here is from genome assembly GCA_905187575.2 of Celastrina argiolus. Taxonomy (NCBI): domain Eukaryota; kingdom Metazoa; phylum Arthropoda; class Insecta; order Lepidoptera; family Lycaenidae; genus Celastrina; species Celastrina argiolus. The sequence goes on from LR994602.1 coordinate 3,632,471, forward strand.
TTAGCTACAAAGGCTATCCATCTGGAGCTAGTCTCTGACTTGAGCTCTATAACATTTTTAGCCGCCTTCAAGCGTCTATGCGCTCGTCGTGGAACACCAAGACACATGTACAGCGATTGTGGGACAAATTTTGTCGGCGCAGCACGAAGTTTGAAACACGAACATGAAAAGGCTGTACAACAATACGTTAACACTGAAGTATTGAACAATTTAACATGCCACGGAGTGGAATGGCATTTCAACGCTCCATCCTGGCCAACTGCAGGTGGTCTATGGGAGGCTGCTGTCCGTCGGATGAAACATCACTTGAGACGCGTTCTTGGGGAACAGAGGCTAACATACGAAGAGTTTTCCACCTTACTAACTCAGATCGAGGCTTGTCTCAACTCCAGGCCTTTAGTGGCTCTCACGGATAGCACAGAGGATCTCGAGTACCTTACGCCAGGTCACTTCCTGATAGGAGACCAAACACTTGCCCCTCCTATGTCACAAGAGGTAGAGGACATTAGCTTAGGAACAAGGTGGAAACTTGTAGAAAAAATGCACAAGGACTTTTGGAACAAATGGTCAATGGAATATCTACAAACTCTGCAAACAAGAAGCAAGTGGCACTACGCTGGCAAGAACATTGAAGTTGGTAACTGCGTCATTGTCAAAGAAGATCACATTCCTCCCGCCCGTTGGCTAATGGGAAGAGTTACACAAACTCACCCTGGAAGTGACGGTCACGTACGCGTGGTCACGCTGAAAACAAAGAACAATGACAGCATTAAACGTCCCATCAACAAACTAATTTTGCTTCCAACTGAACAGAGTTATCCGCCACTGCAACAAAAACAAACTGATAAACCAGAAACAGAAACGGATGAAAACAATACCAAACAAAAACCCAGAAGGTCGATAAAAAGAAATGTTATGCTGACGCTCCTTAGCATCTTATTTTTACTGTCGCCAATAAGGGGAGAAAACAATACGCCTAACACAGACGGCAGTATTAATCTTTTACCGCTTAACCAACCTCTGTATTTCGACAAGGTCGCAAATATGCAGACCATTCAAGATGAATGGAAAATTGTTATATACTACAATTTAACAACATACTGGTTAGCTACGAAACATATTCAATATCACATCGACCTACTGAACGATTTATGTAAGGCCGAGCCGGCCTTCAAAACAATGACGAGTCAGCTGCAACACGAAGTTGATGAGCTACAACATTACAACGTACTGTTAAAAACGGAACATGGCAATCGCGCTAAACGAGGATTAGTAGACGGGGTTGGATACGTCGCTAACTCTCTGTTTGGAATACTGGATGAAAGATTTGCCACACAGTACCACGAGGATATCGAGAAGATACAAGAAGACGAGAAACACCTTGTAAGCTTATATAAGCAGCACACATCGATCATCGAGAGCGAGTACAACATTATTAAAAGAAACGAAGAGATTATGGTAGATCAGTTCGCCAGCATCAGCAAACAAATGGCTCATCTCAATAACCTAATAACAAACGATCATGCGAAATCCATGTACATTACGGCAACCATTCTAACAGCCAATTTGATACTGGACAAGCTGCAAAGATTGCAACAACAACTTTTAGATTTGGTAACAGATGTACGCAGCGGACGCATGGATACACATTTACTTCAGCCGGAGGAATTTATAAACCAGCTAAACATCATCAAGGCTCAAATTCCCGTCGAGCTAACACTACCTTGCCTCAGCAGTCAAGAAAATTGCATACGAGAAATGTACAAACTATCAAGAGTGCACGTACGACTAATGGATCTCTTAATCTTCGAAATCAAGCTGCCTCTCATTAGCACTGAGCCTTTCGAATTGAGTCGTGTTATACCTATACCAAGAATCTTCAACGAAACTAAAATACGTATAATACCGACCGCGGAGTATTCGGCAATAAACCTCAGAAAGGACATGATTGTGCCTATAACAGAAAACAACGTGCATAAGAATTGCTTATCGTTCAACGAAAGCAATTTATTATGTTGGCTCAATCTACCTATATATAAAACAACCAAGGAGCTATCAACGTTATGTGAGGCGAACGTAATAAACAATGGAAACATAACAAACTGCGGCACCGTGTCATCAGGTTGCAGCGAAGACTGGGTCATGTTACACGGCCGGCACGCGTGGCTATACACCTGTTGTCGGGAGTGTGCTGTGCGCATTTTTTGCCCAGACTCTAACGTCATAACAAAAACATTAACTTCTACTGGGATACTGACCATAAAACCGGGCTGCATGCTAAAGGGAGACAACGTCGTAATCCACTCCGCAAGGACATATCGCTCGGAGTTAAACATCAACAACTTACAAGAGCTACGGATACCGGAATCGGAAACGAACATCTTGCTGCGGGGTATGAACTTCACTTTTGATCGTGAAAACTATACCTACAACTACAACAGCTTGCAGAGCCAAATTGAGTCAGTGAAGAAGAATCAAGAGAACATCAACATACATAACCTATCTCACTATAGGCATCATTATGCTAGTTATGGCTGCATAGGCCTACTCTGCACAATTTTGGGAATGGTCTGCTTGTATCGCGGAGTAAAAAGGTGCCTCCATGTGAACAGAATCGCACACCAACGGCAGGACGTGGAGATGCAGAGCACGAACGTGCAGAACTCCATTACCGAGGACGTGGCTCCAGCAGCAGAGCAGCGGCTGCGGCGGATGGTCAACAGGCAGACTTCGCCGTAGGACTCTCGGACACGAAGACTTTTATTATTAAGCTTTTACTTCAATGTTTTATTTTTATTATTAACTTTATTTACATTTTACTTTTTTTGTTCTTTTTTTGTGTTTCGGCAGCATGTACAAGCGGAGTCGTACATACTCACTTGTTTCATATAACCGCTGACCGAACACTTTACATACACTATAAATTATGTAATCACAACAATATTATTTTAATGACAATAAACTGTTTGAACGGGTATTGCTGTCGTCATTCCTTAAGTTCTATACATTTTGGACTTAAGTACCTACATCCAGCATCACCATCTACACATCTGTAGGGATTCACCCCTACAATTTTCGTCTATTCCATTAAGTTAAAGCATCCCAGCACCAGCGCCCGCGCCGTCGCTGAGTACAAGTCGTCGCACATAACGAATAGATTTTTTAAAGAAAGCCAATCATGTTATTTACATAGTAAATAAAGAAAAATCTTGTTTATGTGTAATAACTACTTATTGTCATTACGTTTTATCACGTTATAGTGACAAACTCTACGGTTAGTTTAAATAATATGTCCACTGTGAAAAATTATATTATTATTGTTGTAGTGCTACAGCATATGGTTAGGATCCACTTACACGTCCAATGATACACTTTGGTTGATGTATTATTATATTTATTAATTTAATACTATATGATAGGTCTTATAACTAGGTACATAGGTACATAGGTCCTACCCTTATAACCTGCCATGGAGGACTAATATAACCTATCTTAAGGGCGTGCTTCACCAAGCAATGTTAAAGTTAACGCCATATTAAATATCTGGGGGCACGGTCGTGTCCCGCCAAGACGAGCCAAGCGAATCGCAAGGGAACTACCTACCTTTTCTCGAAAGGTTTTGTCGATTTTTTGAACCCTTATAACTTTGCTTTGGATGATGCTAAATAGTTGAAAATTTCAACATATAATGACACTAGTGAAAACATGAAACGTACAAAGTTTGAATGTCGTAGCTATTATACTTTAGATTTTATCAATGTCTAAAACCCCCGATTTCGTCACTGACTCATTTATAGATCATCAAAATTCTTAAGTTACCTCCGAAAGTCTTAGAAAACTGAAGTTATTTATGTAAGCTGTTATTGCTACAAAACCAACAAAAAAAATATTAAAATATAAATGCCGCCATTTTGAATCCAATATGGTGGACGGTACAAAATGTATCATTATTGTAGGCACGGATCTGATATTTAATTCATAAAAGGAATATAATATACAAGTACTTAAAAAACCTACGACCTACTTTTTGTAGGACCAATAATCGGTCCGATTTTTGCTCCATATAATTTCTCTCCGACTTTATGTATGTTGAGTGCGTTGCACTACTGCAATGAGTATGTTGTATTTTTCATCTAAAAAAAGTCGGTCACCGATTAATAATCGGTGATTGTAAAAAATATATTTATGAGAGGAAAATTTGTATTTTATCCACTTATTTAAAATAAGCGTGAAAAGTAGGCAGCAAGTTGTAAATTGCTGTCGTGTACAAAATAATAATTATATTTCGTTGCTTCATTCTCGATATAAAATAAATATAACCAGGTAGTCCTCTTTTCTTGCTGGCAACATTCGCACGAAAAAGTACTTTTAAGTAATTTCTAATTTATTATCCCTTCCGGTTGTGTATTCGCCCTCACTAACTGACCGGGCGCCATCATTCTTTTTTCGTGCGCGGCAACAGACGCACACTCTCTCGGTTATTTTTTGAAAAGTTTAAATCAACATTACAATTATGCCGAAAAGAAAAGGCAAAAATACACCAAGCTTGGAAGAAAGTAAACGTCGCAGGATTCGAATTATTTCTTCAGATTCTTCAGAATCGGAAGAAAATTCAGGTTAGTATTTTTTAAATCTACCCTCAAAATACATAATAAAGTGCCGATAATTTGCTTACTTTCCTAGAGTAGCCGAGTGTTACTTCTAGGTATTTTATATGGCCGTGTGTCATTATATTTTACATCTAAGAAATAATTTCTAGATTGGCCGCGTGTCATTTCTATGAAATAATATTGGCCGTGTGTCATTATATTTTACATCTAAGAAATATTTTGTAGATTGGCTGAGTGTCATTTCTATGAAATTATATTGGCCGAGTGTCATAATATTTTACATCTAAGAAATACTTTCTAGATTGGCCGAGTGTCATTTCTATGAAATAATATTGGCCGAGTGTCAAGATGCATTTCCAATAAAAGGATAAAATAGCTTATCATTTTTGTTGTAGATCCGAAAACTATACCTGAAGATTTAAACGATGTGTCGTTAGCGTCGCCGTGTGTTCAGACGCATAATGAGTCATCTTCAGATAAAGAGGAAGATACAAATATACCTCATATCCCTGAGCTACCACCTGACATTTTGAGTGCCCTCGGGGACTCTACCGACGACATCCCGGATTTTGGCGAGGATATCCATCCTAATCTACCGGAAAGGTGGGCACCAATTCTTCGCAAAGGCTTGGACATAGATTTAAAATCGAAAGTTATTGCGGAATACAAAATACCAGGTAACTGCACCTTACTTAAATCGCCCACAATAAACCCAGAAAAAAAAAGAAAAGAAAAAGTTGGAAACGGCGCAACAACAGCTGGGGCTAGGTATCTCAGCTATAAATAAAGCAATGACATTATTGCTTACCGGTGATAATAAAATACAAGCAATTAAAATTTTATCCGATTCTTGTCGGATTCTGGCCGATTTACATTATATGAGGACAGATCACAGAGTAAGACTCTCGACTCCTAGTTTAGACAAATCTTTGCTCGATATTAGTAAAAGACAATGGAAGAGATGAAACTCTCTTTGGGAAAGATTTGAGCGATAAAATAAGGATTGCAAAGGCAATTGAAAAACAAGGGTTGCAAATAAAGAAGAGTCTCCAAACGACAACAAAGCCACGGTCTACGGCATCTACATTTCGAGGACGAAGTCAGGGAAACTGGTCAGCTCCTCCCCACTTACCTTCGAACAGGAGGGGGGGACGGGGGGGATACAGAGCGAGCCCAGCACCGACGAACCAGCTCGCGCAACGCCAAGCACCACCGCCGCCACCAGCGGCCGCTGCTGCCAGCAGCCGGTTCAGCAACACCATGAGCTTCAGATACAACCAACGTGCTCCACGGCGCCACTAATCCAGGTGCATGCTGCTCGCTTACAATATTTTTATAACTGTTGGTTAGCTATCACAGGAAATGTTACTGTATTAGACTGGGTACGAGAAGGTGTAACTATTCCTTTAAAGGAAAATTTTACTATACCTAATAATAATTATTACACATCTAATAATTATAAATGTAATCCATCGGATTACAGAGACATGTCTGTAGCTATTAGTAAGCTATTACAATTAGATGCTATTTCACTGTGCAGGCCCAGTGCCGACCAATACATGTCTAAAATTTTCTTAGTACCAAAGTCAAACGGGGAAAAACGATTTATTTTAAATTTAAAGACTTTTAATAAGTACGTGGAAAAAACACATTTTAAAATGGAGGACTTTCGAACCGCTTCCCGGTTGATACCTCAAAATGGCTATTTAGCATCGATAGACCTAAAAGAATCTTATTTACTTGTACCAATTCATCCCAATTACCGAAAATACCTACGATTTCAGTTTATTGACTTAAATTCAAAAGTATTAACTTATGAATTTAAAGCACTTCCTTATGGTTTGACTAGAATTTTTAGTAAAATTATTAAGGAAGCGATAAAGTATCTGCGCTTGTGTGGCTATACTTCAGTAAATTATCTTGACGATATTTTGTGTATTGGTTCTGATTATAACGAATGTCATAAGAATGTACAGGAGACAGTTAAACTTTTAGAGTGCTTAGGCTTCATTATTAATTACAAAAAGAGCTCTTTAGGACCCAAACAAAATAGTACATTTCTTGGTTTTGTTTTTAATACTATAAGTATGACAATGTCCTTGACACATGAAAAACGTTATAGAATAGCACAGTTAGTAAGCAAATACAAAAAACTGCCTGTTTGTTCTATAAGAGAATTTTCTCAGTTTATCGGTATCCTTGTCGCAGCTTGTCCCGCCGTCAAATACGGCTGGTTATACACAAAACTTTTTGAAAGGATAAAATATTTAAATTTAAAAAAGTTTACCGATTATGATCATAAAATACAATTACCCCAACTTATTTTACCGGATTTGTTATGGTGGGAAAGTATCATTTTTAAAACATGCACTTCTTTACATGTACCTGATTATAGTCTAGAGATTTTTACCGATGCATCTAAGACAGGATGGGGTGCATTTTGCAACGAAAAACGTGCAAATGGTTTTTGGAAACAAGATGAACTCGAATATCACATAAATTATCTAGAATTATTGGCTATTTTTATGGGATTAAAATGTTTTGCCAGAGATCTTTGTAACTGTGCTATTCTACTAAGAGTAGACAATGTAACAGCTATAAGCTACATAAACCGAATGGGCGGTGTCCAGTTTTTACATTTAAACCAATTGGCCAGAGACATTTGGCAATGGTGCGAAGCTCGTGAACTTTGGTTATTTGCGTCATACATAAACACCAAAGATAATTTTGAAGCCGACTTTGAATCGAGAAACCCGGACACTGAATTTGAATTAACCCAAACTGCTTTTAAAATAGTAACAAAACAATTAGGCATACCTACAATTGATTTATTTGCTTCTCGCGCCACGGCCAAATGTCAACAATACGTTTCGTGGAAACAAGACCCAGATGCTATAGCGGTGGACGCATTTACTATTAATTGGGGTTAATATTTCTTTTATGCTTTCCCTCCATTTCCATTAATACTTAAGGCACTTCAAAAAGTGATTACTGATAAAGCTACTGGAATATTAATATTTCCCTACTGGCCTGCACAACCCTGGTTCCCACTTATTAAAAAACTGTTAATTTCAAAGATCATTATACTAAAGGAGCCGTTATGTTCTGTTTTCAGAACCCGGGTACTGCAACACCATCGACCGCCGCCAGCTTCCCTGGCTGCAGGGATTGTCTCCGGATAGCCTTCTCTCGCAGAGACGTCCCGGACTCGTCATTAGATTTATTATTATCCTCGCTATCAATTAACTCTCTACGCCAATATGGTGTTACCTACAAATTATGGTGGGATTTTTGCCATACAAATAACATTGATTTATACAGTTGTTCAATAAGATGTGTATTATCTTTCCTTATGGACCGATTTAATAAAAATGATTCATACGGTTCTTTAAATAATCACCGTGCAGCTCTGTCTATTTTATTAGATGGGAATATTGGCAAAAATGATTTAATTTCGCGATATTTTAAAGGTGTTTATAAATTACGTCCTAATAATCCTAGATATTTATGCACTTGGGATCCTCAAATAGTTCTTGATACTATTGCACAATGGTATCCAAACTTAGAACTATCTTTAGAAGTTTTAATTAAAAAAGTTGTCATATTACTAGCTTTGTGTACTGCACATAGGATGCAAACACTCACTTATAAAACTTTCGAATATCAAAATATATTCCAATTGCCCATCCTCACACAATGAAATCAAAATAAATATAACTAACATAATCAAAACTTCTAAAGCTGGCTCCGAGCAACCTCTATTGTGTCTTCCGTATTTTAATCAGAATCCAAAAATTTGTCCTGCTAAAACCTTAGAAGATTATAATATGTCTGCTACTAGGAGTATAAGACCTGATAATATTGATTCTCTTTTGTTAACTTTAAACGTCCCTACAAAGCTCCCACTACCCAGTCGATCGGTCGTTGGATAAAGGATGTACTTCTTGTGAGCGGCGTGGACGTGGCGACGTTCAGCGCGCATAGCACGCGGCACGCCGCCACGTCGGCGGCGCTCGCGCACGGGGCCAGCCTCGACCTCATCAGGCGAGCTGCTGGTTGGACGCCCCAATCGCAGACCTTCGCTAAATTCTACCATCGTCCTCTCGCGGATAGTGGAAGCTTTGCAAAGACAGTTTTACAATCCTCGTCAGCCAATAATAATTAAAATTAAATATAAAACATTGCTAACACAATCATATTATTATTATTGTTCGCATAATATTATGTTATGTCATAAATGTGTACTTACTCTAAGATAATGACAATTGATTAATTTTAAGTAAAGTGAACCTGTTATCGAAATTATACAGTATTACTTTCTAAAATTAGTTTATTTCATATAATATATCTAATTCATCCGAATTTTGAAATGCCCCATATTTTATTGACTCTAAACATCTACCTGGTTATATTTATTTTATATCGAGAATGAAGCAACGAAATATAATTGATGATCAAACGAACTTCTGGAAGTGAAGTTCGATCGATATTATATGAGTTGCTTCATTCGAAGATATAAAAACCCTTTCCTCCCATAGATCCGGAAAATAAACTAATGGTCAATGGTCTCTAAAGAATGATGGCGCCCGGTCAGTTAGTGAGGGCGAATACACAACCGGAAGGGATAATAAATTAGAAATTACTTAAAAGTACTTTTTCGTGCGAATGTTGCCAGCAAGAAAAGAGAACTACCTGGTTATATTTATTTTATATCTTCGAATGAAGCAACTCATATAATATCGATCGAACTTCACTTCCAGAAGTTCGTTTGATCATCAATAATATTAAGTCAAACACCTGAACCGATTCGGCACAAGGCCTCTCTGATGTTAAATAAAACAACAAGTTGATGTGAGAAAAAAGTAAATCAAATGCTTATACTACTATCCATACAATCTTATATAAAAATCGTTCGTAACTACGTTCGTAGCTACTGCATCGCGCTATCGGCGCGATGCAGTAGCCTTACAGCGGCATCTATGCTTAGAACTATAATAATAATAATAATAATATCTATGGACGCTTCACACCACGTCAATCTGGCCCTGTGCTAAGTATCCGAAGAACTTGTGTTACAGGTACCAGACAACGGAAATATATTTAATACTTTTATAATATACACATATTTAAGATTTTTATTATATTATACACAAATTTAAGGGCAGGTAGTCCATCAAAGTCCGCGCTTTTAAGTTTTTTAAAACAACCTGATACACATGCAAAAGTGTTTTGAGTTCTGAAATAAATATATGTATTATTTAAGGATATAATATATTAAAATCCGTATTCAGTTACAAGATTTAATAAACTTCACTCGATAGAAAAAAATCGTAAAGTTAGCTCTTTTCGTGACGGGTTTACAATATCATGACTAAATTACTTATATTTTAAATTAGATTTTTGTACTTAATAAAGCTGCTAAATATTTTTAGTAAAATTCGTAGAGTTACTTCTGATAAAATGTTTGATTTAATTTCAAAGTTTTATTAACTACGAAATGCGCCAGAGCGGTGGCAATCCCAGCCCGTTAGTCGTCCGCGGGCGTTCACGGACGACGGACCTGCGTCAGTTTATTCCGTGACAGACAATTTCAAGATCGTCGTGGGCAATAAATAACGCAAGCAAAAGTGCCATAGTATAAGACTATCAGTAGTACTACTACTGAATTTCGCTATGGTAATTCATATTTTGTTTGTATTGGCAAGTTAATAGCGGGTTAATGGGGGGGGGGAGTTTCGTGGGGGTGACTATGGATGGGTCTAATATATACAGGGTGTAAAAAGCGCAGTCACTATAACTTTGGGATATGATTATACTACCTTGTCTAATTCTAAAAATGTATTTTTTTTTAATTTTTTTTTTACAAAATTTAAAAAAAAAAATTTTTTTTTGCTTTATTGTTATTATTGCGACAGAAAAATAAGAAATGGTCAAAAGTAAAAAAAAGTTTTTTTAGTTTTTGACAAAAGAAAAATAAAAAAAAATACATTTCCAAAATGAGGAAAGGTAGTATAATCGTATCTCAAAGTTATAGTGACTGCTCTTTTTACACCCTGTATAGTATAATGACCCCTCCATAGTCACCCATATCTCAGCCATTACAGCACCTACACTCCCGAGTGAGGGTTCCTTAGAACCGGGAGAAAAAACCCACCCCAAACTCACTCCCACGAAACCAACTTCCCCTCCTCCTCAGGTAATTTTCCCCTCAGGCCAAATCTCAGCCGTAAGAGCATCTACACTCCTGTGTGAGGGTTCCCTAGAATCGGACAAAGGAGCTCTACATTTTGGCACCGTGCGATTTTCGAAAATCATCCCCTAACTCAAAATATACCCTTCAAAACTTTTTCCATATAATAAATATACAGGCTGTAAAAAGAGCAGTCACTATAACTTTGAGATACGATTATACTACCTTTCCTCATTTTGGAAATGTATTTTTTTTATTTAGTTTTTTATCAAAAACTAAAAAGAAAATTTTTACTTTTCACCAATTCTTATTTTTTTGTCACAAAAATAACAATAAAGCAAAAAATAATTTTTAATTTTGTAAAAAAAAATGAAAAAAGACGTACATTCCTAGTATGACAAAAGGTATCAATCATATCCCAAAGTTATAGTGACTGCTCTTTTTACACCCGTTATATACTGTGTAAAAAAATACATTTCCAAATTGAGGAAAGGCAGTATAATCGTATCTCAAAGTTATAGTGACTGTTCTTTTTACACCCTGTTTAGTACTGTGTCAACAAAATTTATATTTTTATTATAATAAAAAGGTTGTCCCGTATACAAGGTGTAAAATAAATGAGAGATAATAATTTAGGGTGTGTATGGGTCCCGTATGTAGAGTTTACTGTGAAAGTACCAGCACTGAACGAGATATTTTTTTTTATTATTGTATAGGCAAATTTATGATGGTGGGGCATTTCTCGTAGAAACATAAAACTCAAAAGTGAGTCTATCACCGCTGATACTTTCGCAGTAAACTCTATATAGGAGGCACATACACACTCTAAAGTATTATTTATTATTATTGGATAATCCTTGAGTGCCATTCATCCAAATTTGAAATTGTTTTTGAGTACACCTCTTCCTTTAGTCAGCCCCAGTAAAAAAAAATCAAGATGGAATCTGGGGATCGAGTAGGCCACAAATGAGACCCCAAACGACCGATCCATTTATTTGGATATGTGGCATATAAATAAGTGCGGACGTTTGCTTTTTGCATTTCAATAGTAATAAGTTCGTAATAGTATTTAGTAAAACGATGTATTCCATTTATCAATTTTGTAAACTGTATTAAATACCCACTTTTTAAATATAGTTGGCCACTTAGGTTTTAGTACTGTTTTTGTTTACTCAAACATGTCGAAACTATTTTGCTATCAAATTTCATACTGAAAACTTAAATTTATATTTTTTTTGTGAAAGGCGTAATAGATTCTATTCACTCGTAATATTTATGTCTATAGTTATCCTACTGCATATTTGTATACTATGTCGTTGGCGGGGGTCATGTGAGTTCACAATCGCTTCGTCCGCGCGGGGCAGCGCGCGTGCTGCCGTGATTGACTAAATGCCTACTTCTTCAGGAATACCTGCCCTTAATACACATCCATGACCCAGGAACATTGAAAACTTTTTGTTCCCTCGGCGGGATTCGAACCCGCGACCTTTCATTCGAGCGCCAACGCGCTCAACCAACTGCGCTACGGAGGTCGTCAAAAGAACTGTGAAACATCTAAACACAAACATTTAACAGTCATGTCGGTAACGATATATTATAATGATAACAATAAACGAAAAACAAACTATACATAAAACTCCAACTGCGTAGATTTTTTTACTCTAAAATTGTAAAAACTTTGATACTCAAAGAAATTAGTGACCATAAATTAATCAACTTTTAATTGATTTGCGCATGACTAAATTTCATAAGTTTTATTATTACACGATCAATTTATTTATATAATTTTAGTTATTACGCCTCCGTGGTCTAGTTGTTTATAGCCTGGCTCTCGAGTGAGAGGTTGTGGGTTCGATTCCCACGCTGCAACAATGAAAAATGTTGTTTTCAAGTTTGGTTAGGACAATGCAGGCTGATCACTCAATTGTCTGACAAGAAAGATGATCCATGCGTCGGATGGGCATGTAAAAATTGGGTCCTGCGCCTGTTTTTCCGCCAGTCGTGTCGGTTATCCGTCCCACTGGGTTACGAGACTGAAAAAAGCTAGAGTGCTTCTGTGTATTGCGCACACACTTGGGCACTATAAAAAAACTCCTGCGTAGCTGGCCTGGTTTCAATGAAACTGGCCACCGTCACCGAAATCGGTGTGGGAGCCATTATTATTATTATTATTTTAGTAAGCACTAAAATGATTAAACAAGCTTATGACTAAACAATTAGCCACCCGGCTGGTTATAGCACACTTTCGAAAAAAAACAAGAATATAGAGAGTTCAACATTAATGAGATGGGATTTTAACATGGCGTTAACTTTAACTGCCTTTAACATTGTTCGGTGAAACACGGCTTAAGCATCACAGACAAATGTCATATTTGACATAACATTGTTTTAAGCCTAATTAATAATGGCATAGCATTATGTAACAATTAGATATGTATATATGTATATTATTATATCTACTATTAATTAAGTGTTCCACGCATGAATAGAATTTGGATTTCGGACAGCATTTCCCTGTCTGATTAGCATGTGCGGCGTGCCGCGGTCTGTGCGGAGAACAATACGTACATTTAGGCGACACGACCTCACGCGGGGTTAGACAATTGACACCAATTTGCCGGCCAAAACCTCGCCGCCATGTTGTCGGTAATCTATTTGTGTTTCGCCAGCCCGGCAGACGTATCGATATATTAACAAGCATGTATTGTCACCTGTACAGGCGAAAATCTGGTTGTATCTCTTTAGAACTTTATTACTAAGGAATAAGGTCGAAAAGTCGGCCGGATCTTTCGGCGACCGTATACAGGGTGATTCATTGTTCATAAATTAAGCCGAATATAGTGTGAAGAGAATGACGCGTAGAGTATTTATTTTTGGCACCTCACATAAATTACTTAACCCGCCATTGGTGACGTCAGTTTGACTTACATCATTGGTGACGCGGGTCTCACGGACCAGGATTTTTGACCTAAGTCTTTGCCAGTAATAAATTATATATATGACATAATATAGTTAATTTCGTCGTCGTCGTCGTCGTCGTCGTCGTCGTTTCAGCCTTTTACTGTCCACTGCTGGACACAGGCCTCTCCAATACATTATTGAAGGAAGTTAAGCCTACTGGTACCACGCTGGCTAGACGGGTTGGTACAGGGTTTTGTTTCGAGTTTTCCTTCTCTCACACTAGCTGTTGATGTGTGTGTGTTTCCTTTTAGTCGCCTCTTACGACTCCCCTAGGATAGTATCGGGGGTGGTGATAATTGTATTCTAATGCCGTCACCACACGGCTAGTTAATTTAGTTTTAATTATATATATGTATATAGCAATTAAATTAATCTATGCGTGCCTATATAGGTCCCATAGCGGTAATACCGAAACTGACCGACTCTTGGAGTACATTCAAGTGGCTACAGATCTCGTTCTGCAGCAGATCCCTTCCGCAGAGATCGTGATTCTTGGTGATTTTAACGCCCACCATGCCGAATGGCTTGGCTCACGTACCACCGATCATGCGGGAAGATCTGTTCACGATTTTGCCTTGGCTTATGGCCTGACACAACTCGTTACTTCGCCCACGCGAGTTCCGGATGTGGAAGGCCAAGAACCTTCTCTGCTGGATCTTCTGCTGACCTCTCATCCGGATGGCTACAGTGTCTCCGTCGATGTCCCCTTAGGCTCGTCGGATCACTGTCTCATTCGTAGTATGGTGCCAATTCTGCGCCCATCGAGGCCTTGTTTTATGGGATGCCGCCGTGTATGGCACTATAGGTCGGCAGATTGGGACGGGATGCGGTCCTTTTTTGCGTCCTACCCATGGGGGCGGGTTTGCTTCTCGCCGGATGATCCTGACGTTGTTGCTGACTCCGTTGCTGATGTCGTGCTTCAGGGCATGGAACTCTTTATTCCGTTCTCTTCGGTACCCATTGGTGGCAAGTCTCGGCCTTGGTTTGGTCGCACCTGCAAAATGGCGTCTAGCCGTAAGCGGAAGTGCTACCGGGCCTGGGTTGATGCCTCAACATCACAGGATGTAAAAACTGGCGCATTAAAAAGGGAGTACAACTCTGCCTCTAGATCCTTCAAGAGGGTTATCGCCGAGGCAAAGTCGGAGCACATTGGCAGAATTGGCGAGAGACTAGTTCGCCTTCCTTCGGGAACGCGTGCGTTCTGGTCTCTCGCCAAGGCGGTCTTAGGGAACTTCTGTCAGCCTTCCCTTCCAACTCTGCACCGGTGTGATGTCTCGCTGGCCCATACCGCAAAGGAGAAGGCCGATCTTCTAGGCTCTCTTTTTGCGTCAAACTCGACTCTGGATGACCAAGGAAATCCACCTCCTACTATTGGATGGTGTGATACTCTCATGCCGGAAGTAAAATTCCGGCAGAGCTCTGTGCGAAAAGTACTTGCCTCCTTGGACATTCATAAGTCGTGCGGGCCGGATGGCATTCCTCCGATTGTGTTGCGTACATGTGCTCCCGAGTTGGCACCGGTTCTAACGCGTCTTTTCCGGCACTCTTATTCCTTAGGCATAGTCCCGAATTCATGGAAGACAGCCTTAGTCCATCCGATCCCTAAAAAAGGCGACCGCTCAGATCCATCGAACTATAGGCCTATAGCGATAACGTCCTTGTTCTCTAAGATAATGGAATCTATTATCAACTGCCAGCTCCTAGGTTACTTGGAGGAGCACCAGCTGATAAGCGACCGCCAGTACGGTTTCCGTCGGGGACGCTCAGCTGGTGATCTTCTAACATACCTTACGCACCGATGGGCGGAGGCAGTTGAGAGCAAGGGGGAGGCGTTGGCCGTTAGTTTAGATGTAGCGAAGGCCTTTGATCGGGTCTGGCATAAGGCGCTTCTTTCGAAGCTCCCTTCCTACGGGCTTCCCGAGAGATTATGCAATTGGATCACCAGCTTTTTGACAGATCGTAGCATCAAGGTCGCTGTTGACGGAGCATGCTCGGACCCCAAATCTGTCAATGCTGGTGTTCCACAAGGCTGTGTGCTATCTCCGACGCTGTTTCTTCTGCATATCAATGACTTGTTCCAAATTGGTGGCATTCATTGCTATGCGGATGACAGTACTGGAGATGCCTTTTACACAGGCCGAGCAAATATTTCTCGGGAACATGTCAACGAGTGTCGGAACAAACTTGTGTCTGAAGTCGAAACTTTGTTAACTAAAGTCTCGGACTGGGGCCGACTAAATCTAGTCCAATTCAACCCTAAGAAGACTCAAGTTTGCGCGTTCACCGCTAAAAGAACACCCTTTGTCGTATCTCCTCGCTTCGATAACACTCCCCTATTTGCCACAGCTAGCATCGGAATTCTTGGAGTTGACATATCGAGCGACGTTCAGTTTCGCGGTCATCTGGAGGGGAAGGCTAAACTAGCTTCCAAAAAGCTGGGGGTTCTCAATAGGGCGAAGCAGTACTTCATACCTGCTCACCGCCTGCAACTGTACAAGGCGCAGGTTCGGCCCCATATGGAGTACTGCTCTCACCTTTGGGCGGGGGCTCCCCAATACCAGCTCCTTCCATTTGACCGCATCCAACGTAGAGCGGCTCGAATCGTCGACGACCAGGCTCTTTCCGAGCGGCTTGACACTTTGGCCTTGCGTAGAGATGTCGGTTCACTCTGCATCCTCTATCGCATTTATCATGGGGTGTGTTCCGAGGAACTGTTTGGCTTAATACCTGCAGCTACATTTCGACATCGAAGCTCGCGCCGGAAGTTCCACCCACATCATCTTGATCTCCACAGATCAACCACCGTGAGATTCTCAAGGCACTTCCTGCCTCGGACCACCATCTTGTGGAACCAGCTGCCACCCACGGTATTTCCGAACCGATACGACTTAGGAGCCTTCAAGAGAAGAGCCTACCTCTTCGTCAAAGGCCGGCAACGCACCTGCAGTTCCTCTGGAGTTGCGGATGTTTATGGGCGTCAGGATTCACTTAACATCAGGTGAACTGCCTGCTCGTTTGCCCCCTTTTTCCATAAAAAAAAAATAAAAAAAAAAAAAAAAAAAAAATAAAAAAAAAAACATAAGAATTTCATAAATCACAACTCGTTTATTATGATAATATATAATTACACTTAGGACACTAAAAATCAACACGTGTATTTCCATGTGTTTTATAAAATATCAAAAATTAACAATCTTAAACATTTACGTATTAAATCAGCCTTTGTCAGTCTTATGACATTATAAAGCCTTGGAAAATAAACAAAAATAGATAATCTTCTAACAAAAAAATAAAAATATACCTCCTTGAAAACTACTCTTCTTGTACCATCAAACAGGTATTGCAACAAGTTACTATGTGCTCAAGGCACAAACATTTTTTGCATTTGTGACATAAATATTTGGTTTTTCAATTTTTTTACTATTATTTTACTGTTTCGTGAAGGACCAGCATTCCCAGGTAGTCTTTGCCTTACTTTAGGCAAGTTCAACTGTGCCTGTCGTTCTCTAATATGAGGTTTAATCAGTTTCATTACCAAATTCTCAATAAAGTGACGGCGTTGTAATTTTCAGTTGTGATTAATAACTGTATGAATTACCTGGCTGTTAATTGTACTAACGTTGAGCATATAGTAAAACACTACCATAGGCCATCTTCTTGTCGCTCGAGCACAATTATATTTTGCACATAAACAAACTATGACGTCGACCCCACCCTTAGTGGCATTAAAATCTTACTAAACTAGACTTTCAGCTTCATCGCTATCCGATGATGTTTGTAACAGAACTTTATCGGATGATGTGACTTCTTGTAGAAGCCCTTCGAGACGACGTTGTTCCCTTTCATAAGATATTCTAAAACAAAAAGTAAGCAATTATTATATATTTTTGTTAAATACCAATGAAATTACACAAAAAAATATATTAATTTAATGACTTTTTTGTTTTGTATTATAAAGGGTTTTCCAATAAGAGGTGTTATTTTGATATTCAAAGAAAAATGCCATTTTTTATTATAAATCATCAGATGTTTATTTCATTACAAAGAGGAAGGTATGCCGTTAATAGTGGAAAATAACATCAGGCAAATGACCACCACGGCCACGCTTACAGGACAAAATCCTTTTCATGAAATTTTCCATAACTAAATCGCAAAGTGGCTGCTCTATGTCCTCGATAGCCTCACGAATTCCATCTTTGAGGTCTTGAATCGATACTGGGCTGTTGGCGTAGACCTTCTCCTTCACGTGGCCCCAAAGAAAGAAGTCGCAAGGTGTTAAATCACAAGATCTCGGTGGCCAATTGTGATCACCTCTTCGAGAGATAACACGGTCCGGAAACTTTTCCCTTAAAAGATCAATGGTTTCGTTGCTTGTGTGGCACGTAGCGCCGTCTTGTTGAAAGTGAACGTTGTCCAGATCAATACCATCCAATTCCGGCCATAAAAAATCGTTAATCATCTCTTGATAGCGCAATCCATTCACCGTAACTGTTGCGCCAGCCTCATTTTCGAAAAAGTAAGGTCCAATGACTCCGCCGGACCATAAACCGCACCAAACAGTCACACGTTGAGGATAGAGAGGCTTTTCAACAATAACTCTTGGGTTTTCTGAGCCCCAGATGCGACAATTTTGCTTGTTGACGAAGCCACCGAGGTGGAAATGGGCCTCATCACTGAAGATGATTTTTCGATGGAATTCCGGATCATTTTCATGCATTTCAACGACCCAATCAGCAAAGTCACGACGTTGTTGATGATCGGCCGGCTTGAGTTCTTGTGTTAACTGGACTTTATAAGCCTTAAGACCCAAATCTTTATGCAAAATACGGTGTAATGACGTTTGTGGAATACCTAATTCCAAAGAACGACGAGGAATGGACAAACAAATACAAATACAAATACAAATATACTTTATTGTGCACACAACAAGTTACAAAAAAAACAAAAAAAAAAATATACATTACAAAAATCAGACATGCACACAAAGGCGGCCTTATTACTAGATAGCAATTTCTTCCAGACAACCTTATGGTGTTAGAGAAAAAGAGAAAACAATGCTAGAGAATGGGAGTTGCGCAAAAGTATATTTAATAAAATAAAAGTAAATAAAATAAAATAATACATAAACACAATAAATATATAATATATGTATACAATATAATATAATATAATATATATATCTATATATATATATATATATATATTATATTATATTATATTGTATACATATATTATATATTTATTGTGTTTATGTATTATTTTATTTTATTTACTTTTGGATACCATTTTGGAATCCAGATTAAATGCGCCATCTTTTAAAGTTACTTGCCAAAATACTGTAGTAATTTTTTTTTACAGTACAGACGATTAAAGTTGGGTGTAGTAATTATTTTGAATTTAATCTTGGGCAAAACACACCATTTTATTGAAAACTGAGGCAGGTATGTTTAAATTATGAATTGTGATTTACAGAAGGGTTAGTCATGACTACAATACCGAAAAAAAAATCACAAAAAAGTAATATTTGTAGTCTTAGGACATGAAAGACCATCACAGGGTGTCAGTTTTTCCGATATTTTTAAAAGTCCTTATAATGTGAAAAATACATGACAAAGATTTTTTTTCACATTTTTCTCATAACTGTCATGACTTGGCCTATCACCCGTTTTCGGTTTATCGTTGATTTTTGGGACACCCTGTATATATATATATATATATATATATATATATATATATATATATATATATATATATATATATATATATATATATATATATATATGTATGATACTTGCTGGATTACTTCTTTGTTGAGGAAAAAAAAATTTTTTTAACGGAACCGGATGTTAGGCCAACTCTGTTTAAATTTTTAAAATGTTGGTATTAAGTTGTTATGTGACGACGATGAGTGACGTCATCTTGTCTAGAGTGAGCGAGACAGACAGTGACGCTCAGTGCGAGTGAGATAGATAGTGACGCCAACCCGACAACACAGTGATGAACGTGCAAAACTGCAGTACGTTACGATCTTTCGTTCATTGCGCATCTTTCTGTATCCGTATTGACTTCGTACTTACAACTGTGCTTCTGTTTATTGGACTTGATTTGCTTTGTGATTTGGTTTTATCTGCCCCGTTTCTGACGACCCTGGACTTGTTTTATTGTCGTATCTTCGGTTGTAGTGTGTGATTCCATTGTAGTGTGTTATCATGCCATCTCGATACACCGCACAAGAATACACCAATATGCATCTCATCTATGGAGAATGCTTATGCAACGCTAATGCTGCAGCTAGAATGTATCGTGAGAGATACCCAAACGCTGAGCGTCATCCTGATTATCGGGTATTTATTAACGTGCATCGGTCACTCTTAGAGGGTCGATTCCCTAATCAAAATACCAGCGAGGGAAGGCCTTTCATACCCTACGAGGACGAAGTGCTCGAGGCGGTCGAACAAGACCCGAGTATCTCAGTACGTGGGATTGAAGAGAACATGGGAGTGCCCAAAAGTACTGCACATCGTATTTTGCAAAAGAACCAGTTTCATCCTTACCATGTACAACGAGTACAAAGCCTGTTACCCCGAGACTACCCAGAGAGATTGCAATTTTGTCAAACGATGTTGCAGAGATACAGAGATGATCCGCGATTCTTTGAAAAAATTCTGTGGTCTGACGAATCCACGTTTAAAAAAGATGGTTACATGAACTTCCATAATTTGCACGAATGGCACGTGGATAATCCACATTTGATGCGGGAAGACAGATCGCAGTACCGGTTTAAGGTGAACATGTGGACGGGAATTTTGAATGGTACTGTTATTGGTCCATTTGAGCTACCGGAGAACTTAACTGCCGAGGTTTATTTGGACTTCTTACAGAACCAATTACCAGATTTGTTGGAAGAAGTGCCACTAAACATTTACGGCAGCATGTGGTACCAACAAGATGGCTGCCCAGCACATTACGCTCGCACAGTACGAGAGTTTCTCGACCGAGAATACCCCGATAGGTGGATTGGGCGGGGTGGTACAATTTCGTGGCCTGCCCGTTCACCTGATTTAAATCCTATTGATTTCTTTTATTGGGGAACAATAAAAGAAAAAGTGTACTCTAAACCAATTCGAGATTTAGCCGAGCTGCGCCAAAAAATTACAGAAGCTGCTGAACACATTAATTCAAGAAGATACGCCCGTCTTATTACGCGATCATTTTTAAGAAGATGTAGGGCTTGCATTAGAGCTGAAGGCAAACAGTTCGAACATTTGCTGTAAATCTTTGTAAATTAAAGTAATAACTGAAGAAATCCATTGACTGACTTTTATTTCGAACTTGCACCTAAAACTAACTAATTACATACTTGATAACAAGGTGGCGTCTGTTCTGTATCTCAACCACTCACATTTTCAA
Organism: Celastrina argiolus; assembly: GCA_905187575.2. Lineage (NCBI taxonomy): Eukaryota > Metazoa > Arthropoda > Insecta > Lepidoptera > Lycaenidae > Celastrina > Celastrina argiolus. Next base: position 3,653,642 of record LR994602.1, read on the forward strand.
AAGAGCGTTGTATTCATACCTGAAAATTGAAGTCTTAAAAATGCCTACACTGCAATACAATTTTTTTTTAATAAAAAAGCACCCGCACTTAGCGTCACTGTCTGTCTCGCTCACTCTAGACAAGATGACGTCACTCATCGTCGTCACATAACAACTTAATACCAACATTTTAAAAATTTAAACAGAGTTGGCCTAACATCCGGTTCCGTTAAAAAAATTTTTTTTTCCTCAACAAAGAAGTAATCCAGCAAGTATCATACCATTTTGGAATCCAGATTAAATGCGCCATCTTTTAAAGTTACTTGCCAAAATACTGTAGTAATTTTTTTTTACAGTACAGACGATTAAAGTTGGGTGTAGTAATTATTTTGAATTTAATCTTGGGCAAAACACACCATTTTATTGAAAACTGAGGCAGGTATGTTTAAATTATGAATTGTGATTTACAGAAGGGTTAGTCATGACTACAATACCGAAAAAAAAATCACAAAAAAGTAATATTTGTAGTCTTAGGACATGAAAGACCATCACAGGGTGTCAGTTTTTCCGATATTTTTAAAAGTCCTTATAATGTGAAAAATACATGACAAAGATTTTTTTTCACATTTTTCTCATAACTGTCATGACTTGGCCTATCACCCGTTTTCGGTTTATCGTTGATTTTTGGGACACCCTGTATACAATAGATAAACCTACATGATATTTTAATTTATAATAATAAGTGTTAGTTACATAAGTTAAGGGTTGACACAATATGATTCCAGATAATGATTTTTTATAAGAGTTTTAAAGCGATGTATAGTTTCAGCCTGCCTTATATGGATAGGTAAAGAATTCCAAAGGGAAATGGATTTTACAATGAAAGAGCAATTAAAGTATTTAGTGCGGTGGATAGGAATGTCAAGAAGAAGATTAGATATAGATCGTAGTTCCAGTCTGTCAGAGGTACGGAAGTTAAAATTACTTTTTAAATAAGTGGGACAATGGGAGTCAAATAGGATGTTATAAAGGAAGGAGAGAACACGAGAGTCACGGCGGTAGCGGATTGGCAACCACTTTAACTTGAGGCGATACTCGGAGATATGGTCAAATTTACGTAAACCGAAAACAAACCTCAAAGCCAGGTTTTGAAGGCGCTCCAATTTGTTCAGTTGTTCCTCCGTCAAGTTAGTGAAAGAAGCGTCCGCATAATCTAAATGGGAAAGGAGTAGGGATTCAGCCAAAACTACCTTAGTGGGTATCGGAAGAACATATCGTAGACGTTTTAGGGAACGCCAGGTAGAAAAAACCTTTCTACTAATCTCTTGCAATTGATGCGTCCACGATAAATGTTCATCAAAGTACACTCCCAAGTTTTTAACCACTTTACTGAAAGGTATTGTTACACCATTTATAAGGACAGGAGGTAAAGAATCATGGTCAACTCTAGAAATTAGCCCGGGGCTACCAATTACAATTAATTGAGTTTTAATAGGATTAATAAGAAGTCCATGATTCTTGATCCATTCACAAATATTCGACAAATCGTGATTCACTAGATCAAAAGCGGAATTCAGATTGTCCAAAGGAGACTGTGTGTATATTTGAAGATCGTCCGCATACAAGTGGTAGGATGATGAAATCGATATTGTTATAGGGTTTATAAAAATTGCAAACAGAAGAGGAGATAGCACACCACCCTGAGGCACGCCGGCATAGATATAACTCCAATCGGAGAAATAATCAGATGATTTAACTCTCTGCCGTCGTCCTACAAGGTAGCTACGAATTAAATTAATTATTGATGGTGAAAGATTTAAAGATGCAAGCCGGGCTAGCAGAATATCGTGGTCTATGGAATTGAAGGCATTACTAAAATCCAGAAGTGTGAGAATAGTAAGCATTTTATCATCCATACCTGACCGTATATCATCAGCTACCTTTACCAATGCGGTAGTCGCACTGTGACCAGTGCGAAAACCGGACTGGAACGGACTGAGTAAGCTGTTGTGGGTAACAAATTTCGTAAGCTGGTGATGAATGATTCGCTCTAAAACTTTTGATAAAAAGGGTAGGATGGAAATAGGACGGAAGTCAGACACAGTCTTAGGACAGGAGGATTTAGGTAAAGGAATTATGTAAGCTGCCTTCCAGGCATCAGGAAAGGTACAAGACTCTAAACATGAATTAAAAATGTGTGCAAGAACAGGAACAATTATATCTAATATTGGTGTGATCATTCTACGACTGATACCGTCATCTCCTACTGCGTTTGACGATATGGAAAGGATGTGCTTTTTAATCTCACACTCGGAAACTGGAACAGTAAGGAACGGATCAGAATTCAATATAGGTAGCGAAGAAATATAATTTAACGTTTGTGATTTAATTTTGGGGTCGAGATTAAAAGAGGAAGTAAAATGGTTATTAAGTGAATCTATATCTATATTATGAGAGTCTTGCGGTTCAGAGCATTTGCCCACGCCGAGGGATTTGAGAAATTTCCATGTTTTAGCCGGATCCCCGTTCTCAACGGAGGCGTGAATATGACGTCTTTGTGCGTCACGACACATCATATTACAGCGGTTCCGGATTTTAATATATTTGTTACGATATTCTTCTGTCTTTTTTATTTTAAATTTGGCTTTGGCTGCATGCTTAGCATTTATCAGAGATTTGATTTCGTCTGATAACCAGGGAGCGGGAAGATGTTTGATTTTAACGGGCCTAACAGGTGCATGAATATCATAAAGAGATTTAAGTTTAGCGTTAAATATATCAATTTTGTCATTAATGGAATCAGCTGAGAGTAAGTTTGACCAAGACTGGTCAAACTTACTCTCAGACATGTTATGTGCGTCCTCCTCTAGGCTTTCAATATTCATCGAAGAGAAATTTCTTTGAAGAAGAGTTTTTACCTTAGCTTTGGGAGGGCGAACATTATAGGCGACATAGATAAGATCATGGTATGAAAACATATCAGCTGAGACTTGTCCATGCGTAGTAACACGATTAGGAGAGGAGACTATGATTAGGTCGAGCAGGGAAGGACGGGAACCTGGAAAGCAGTGGGTAGGATTCAGAGGTAGTAATTTCATATTATATGAATCTAAAATTGAACTAAGTTTAGTCGATCGACTATCACCCTTAAGTAGACAAGTATTGAAATCGCCCATTATAACACAATGATCGTAGTACGGTGTAAAAGCATCAAGCGTATTTTCAAAGGATGAGAAGTAATCATTGTGCATTGATGGGCAATAGTAGACCCCGAGTAATAATTTATTATAGTGCGATACCTGGACTTCTACCAGCAAAAACTCGAGAGCATCAGATGGAGGGGGTTGCGCTGACGAGCTAATAATAGTGTACGACAAGTCTGAACGTAGATAAATCGCAACGCCACCTCCACCCCTCCCAATGCGGTCGTTGCGAATTAACTTAAAACCGGGTAAACTGTAGCATGTTGATGGTAAGCAAGGCTTAAGCCACGTTTCCGATATAAAGACAGCATCAACATTAGCCCGATCAAAAGACGCAAGCAAGTCGGGGTAATGAGCCGGAATGCTCTGTGCATTAATATGAACGGCCTTAAAACATTTGTTAACTGTGTTAAAATTTGAAGTTATGGTATCCCTAAGAGACATAAATGTGGCACTTTGAAAACTATCATCGCTGTTGTTAGAAGAAATGGATAAAAAATCATCTGAAGCAAATGAGTCAACACTTACATTCATGATAATAATACAAACTAAATATAAATAAAATATATAAAACACTATAAATATATTATCCTACAACAATTGAAATATAATTGGCCTGCAGCCCACTGTGTCATAAAAAAAAACATAAGTATATAAATAAATTTGCTATAATAAAATTAGTAAATAAATAGAAAAAGAGTAGGTAGATAAATGGAAAGAATCCAAACATGCCTATTATTTTTTAAACACCTAGCTAAATATGAGCAGTTATTCTAACAAAATATAATTAGATTTAAGATGAGATGCTAGCCCAACACAAATTGGCAATTAAAATTTTAATGGAGTTATACTGAGATATAATAATAAAGTTCTAAGTACAAGCACAGCTTATTAGTTACAAAAATTACATAACAAAGATGCAATTTATATACATAATACTAGATTAAGAGAAATCAGTTAAGTACATAATGGCTCATGCTAAATTTCATGTCCACACACAAAAAACAAAAAAAAAAAAAATTATAATTAAAGTGACATTAAGAAGACGAAGAAGAATAACTATCACTCACTCCTGCCAGACGTCACCGAAACACATCTGTCAAAAGCTTCGTGTTGAAGAAAATGAAACAATAACAAACATTTTCAAAAAGTACAGATTACAAAAATTAAATATGTTTCATTTTCGAAATACCGACAATTTGTGACAAAAGAAATTAGTGATGATGCATAGAAATAAGTAACTATGAGATCTAAGTATGGACAATAAAATTATAAGTGAATGATTAATGAGAAGCGAATATTGGCAAAGCAGAATTATAGATTTATATGTATATATGTGAAGATTGAGAAAGTTACCATGCTATTATTTAAAGTATGTTACCCTTAGAGTATTTACTTTTTGGTTCGCCTTGGTCTTGTTCCAGTTTCATTTTTGGTTTTGGATGCCGGAACTTGAGATGTGACTTCTGCCATATCACCACAGAGATCAGAAATGGCATCCAACTCCGCTATGCTACAAACACTGCTTTTGGAGCCATCAGATCTAGCAACGAAAATAGAGCCATTATATGTCCAACACTTTGTAACACCGAAACGCTGCCTGGCCGCCAGGAACACTTCATGTCTCTTTTTAATTAAAAACTCTGATAGAGTGATGCCGGAATTTTTCAGGCTGGTCTTAGCCCTCCAAACCTCATTCCGATCAGTAAAATTCTGAAACTTAACCAAGATCGGTCTGGGTTTTGATTCCTTTAAGCGTCCCAAGCGGTGACAATATTTTACTGAAGAAATGTTTATGTCTTGGACTTTTAACTGGGAAGACAACAAAGATGCAATAGCTTCTTGTGCATCCTTTTTGGCTTCGGGAACTCCATGCACAAGCAAAATCTTTCTTCTGTGCCTCATCTCAGTTTGATCATAGGCATCCATCAATATTTCCAACTGAGCCTGCATCATCTTAAGTGCATTCAATATAAAATTTTTGAACTCACAAAAATCAGATGCCAGTGTTGTAGAGGTGTTTGTAGTCTGGACCGCACACAACTCCTGCTGGAACTCCATCATCTTCGAGTTAAACATCTTATTCATTTGTGTTATTGATTCTTGCAAGGACTCCATTGTAAACAAGTGGAAGAGAAAAATAACAGCAAATTTTGACAAAAGTGCAAGTGATATAATTTGTTTAAGAAAACAGTGTTTATATACTGTATCTTATTATTGCAATTATAGGAGATTGTGAGACTAGTAGATGCAGGTATAAATTTTTACATAATATTGATTTAAAATAATTAATTTATAATTTTGGTTAAGGAGCAGTTAAAAGTTCAACTTAACTTTTTGCACGCCTACCCCCGAAAAAAACCTGGGTTTTCTTCAACACTTTCGGCTACAGCAGCAATATTCTCGGCTGTTCTTGAGCGACGTGCACGGGTTTTATTCTTCTTATCACTAACTTGTCCCAACAGCTCGAATTTTTCCACCAATTTCTGTATTGCGGTCCGACAAGGTGCTTCACGACGACCCAAAAATGTTCGAGTTTTACGAACCGTCTCTGCCAAATTTTCACCATTTTTATAGTGAATTTTAATAATTTCAATGCGTTGTTGAAGCGTGTATCGTACCATTTTTATTAATGGCGTAGTTTCTACTTGTCAAATGCCAAGAAATGACAGCTTCAAAAGTGACATCTACCGAAATAGCGGGCTATTCAAAATAACACCTCTTATTGGAAAACCCTTTATTATAATATGTATTAGTATATAACTTATTTATATTATAATATGTATTTGTATATAACTTAATTATATTATAATATGTATTTGTATATAACTTAATTATATTATTATATATATATTATTTTAATTTACATTTTATTATTTTAATTTTGTTATTTAATATACTTTAGCACATCACCGATTGTCCTGTGCTTAATGCTTTCCATTATCTAAAATAACCAAAGGTTGCCTGGAAGAAATTGCTTTGAAGTAATAAGGCCGCCTTTGTGCATGTCTGATTTTATGTAATTGTTGTCTGTTTGTTTTTTTTTGTAATTTTTGTGCACAATAAAGTATATTTGATTTGATTTGATTTGACTTTATGATGCACGATGATAATAATAGTAAATGTAGCACTTACGTTAGTTATTTAAAGAGAAAGTTAAAAAAAATATTAAAATTAATTTTGTATAATTTACTTACGTAATTAGTGACGCCGGTCTCACGGACCGGGTTGAGGGCAAAAGTCTGGAACCTGTGTCCGTGGCGATGTCGCGGGGAGAATTAACGGTGGGGGACGTAAAATGAGGCAGCTACTCGAAATCGCAACACGCGTCGATCGCGGGTCAAAAAGTAATTCGATTTTTTCTAATCACCCGGTCTCACAGACATACACGTCACCAATGGCGGGTTAATATAACTCAAAAAATATTTCAAAAGTCTAAAATGACTACAAGGAGTGAACCTGACCAGGGGTCTTACGCTCCAAACTGATTCGAAATTGATTCAGATTCGATCGTGCCGCGTACTCTATAAATAATTTGACGTTTGTTTATTTTGAGTCTCAGTCGATTGATATGGTCGGGAGTACAGAAAGTTACGATCAAACGATTCACTTTATCCTGGTTAGTTTCAAAGTAATCCACCCAATAATATACCAAAAGCCGTTGAGATCGAACTGATTCTATTTTCGATTAAGTCGAGACTGAGCCTGCAGGATTGAAACTCACCTGTTTTGTGACTTTTATTTAAATAGGGTGCCACAACAAATGCTCTACACGTCCTTCTATTTACACTATTTTCGGATTTATAATATTTTTAGGATCGGAAGTAGAATTTATTAAAAGAAACAACACTGAACAAGAACACCGTTTTATTCATACGAAACAATTATTAATTTACTTTCCTAAACTTTAATAAACTAACAAGAAATAAATGAAATTACGATTGCACACTTTTAACAATTTAAACAAAGAAAAATAGCTCACGTGACCCTTAAACCAACCGACAGAGATTCGTGTAAACGTCTATCCGATGTTGGCGCCAAGGAAAAAGAGGCGCGCCGGCGCTTGAGTCACGCCTTATATAGCTAGCACGACAAAATGTTGTGGTGGGGAATCGCTGCTCCTCACACGGCCTCTCCTGATGATGTGTCGTCCTCGACACTGGCTTTTCTGGGATTGCCACTCTGTCCTGATGTGCGTGCCATTGATGGTCCGGCCTCCACGTCATCATCTAATGAAAGCATTAATCGATTGGCAGTAGTAGCTGACTCTGTCAGTACCGTATCTTTGTCTGCATTACAGACCGTATAACTAAAAGAAAATAACAGACTGTTAGGAAATATTCTTTGCAAGCATATACAGTGAAGCATTTGTCTTGTACACGATTCGTTCGGTCATCACTCAATTAATTCAAACATCGACTTTTGTTCAACTTTTACACAGCACAAATATCCATCGTTCTTAAATAAAACAGACGTCTCTGTTCGTAATACTAATACCTGAGGCTTGAACGCAGACCGTATTCAAACGTTCAAGCCTACTCAACACGCAGGCCGTATCCATACGTGAGAGGTCGCTTAACATGCAGACCGTATTCATACATGTAAGCCAAATCGACATGTGGACCGTATTCACACATGCATGCCTGAGTACTCAACACGCAGGCCGTATCCATACGTGAGAGGTCGCTCAACATGCAGACCGTATTCATACATGTAAGCCAAATCGACATGTGGACCGTATTCACACATGCAACCTTACTCAACACGCAGGCCGTATCCATACGTGAGAGGTCGCTCAATGTGCGGACCGTATTCATACCTGTAAGCCAAATAGACATGTGGACCGTATTCACACATGCAACCTTACTCAACACGCAGGCCGTATCCATACGTGAGAGGTCGCTCAATGTGCGGACCGTATTCATACCTGTAAGCCAAATAGACATGTGGACCGTATTCACACATGCAACCTTACTCAACACGCAGGCCGTATCCATACCTGAGAGGTCGCTCAATGTGCGGACCGTATTCATACCTGTAAGCCAAATAGACATGTGGACCGTATTCACACATGCAACCTTACTCAACACGCAGGCCGTATCCATACGTGAGAGGTCGCTCAATGTGCGGACCGTATTTATACCTGTAAGCCAAATAGACATGTGGACCGTATTCACACATGCAACCTTACTCAACACGCAGGCCGTATCCATACGTGAGAGGTCGCTCAATGTGCGGACCGTATTCATACCTGTAAGCCAAATAGACATGTGGACCGTATTCACACATGCAACCTTACTCAACACGCAGGCCGTATCCATACGTGAGAGGTCGCTCAATGTGCGGACCGTATTCATACCTGTAAGCCAAATAGACATGTGGACCGTATTCACACATGCAACCTTACTCAACACGCAGGCCGTATCCATACGTGAGAGGTCGCTCAATGTGCGGACCGTATTCATACCTGTAAGCCAAATAGACATGTGGACCGTATTCACACATGCAACCTTACTCAACACGCAGGCCGTATCCATACGTGAGAGGTCGCTCAATGTGCGGACCGTATTCATACCTGTAAGCCAAATAGACATGTGGACCGTATTCACACATGCAACCTTACTCAACACGCAGGCCGTATCCATACGTGAGAGGTCGCTCAATGTGCGGACCGTATTCATACCTGTAAGCCAAATAGACATGTGGACCGTATTCACACATGCAACCTTACTCAACACGCAGGCCGTATCCATACGTGAGAGGTCGCTCAACGTGCGGACCGTATTCATACATGAAATCCTACTCAACACGCAGGCCGTATCCATACGTGAGAGGTCGCTCAACATGCAGACCGTATTCATACATGTAAGCCAAATCGACATGTAGACCGTATTCATACATGAAATCCTACTCAACACGCAGGCCGTATCCATACGTGAGAGGTCACTCAACATGCAGACCGTATTCATACATGTAAGCCAAATCGACATGTAGACCGTATTCATACATGAAATCCTACTCAACACGCAGGCCGTATCCATACGTGAGAGGTCGCTCAACATGCAGACCGTATTCATACATGTAAGCCAAATCGACATGTAGACCGTATTCATACATGAAATCCTACTCAACACGCAGGCCGTATCCATACGTGAGAGGTCACTCAACATGCAGACCGTATTCATACATGTAAGCCAAATCGACATGTAGACCGTATTCATACATGAAATCCTACTCAACACGCAGGCCGTATCCATACGTGAGAGGTCGCTCAACATGCAGACCGTATTCATACATGTAAGCCAAATCGACATGTAGACCGTATTCATACATGAAATCCTACTCAACACGCAGGCCGTATCCATACGTGAGAGGTCGCTCAACATGCAGACCGTATTCATACATGTAAGCCAAATCGACATGTAGACCGTATTCATACATGAAATCCTACTCAACACGCAGGCCGTATCCATACGTGAGAGGTCACTCAACATGCAGACCGTATTCATACATGTAAGCCAAATCGACATGTAGACCGTATTCATACATGAAATCCTACTCAACACGCAGGCCGTATCCATACGTGAGAGGTCGCTCAACATGCAGACCGTATTCATACATGTAAGCCAAATCGACATGTAGACCGTATTCATACATGAAATCCTACTCAACACGCAGGCCGTATCCATACGTGAGAGGTCACTCAACATGCAGACCGTATTCATACATGTAAGCCAAATCGACATGTAGACCGTATTCATACATGAAATCCTACTCAACACGCAGGCCGTATCCATACGTGAGAGGTCGCTCAACATGCAGACCGTATTCATACATGTAAGCCAAATCGACATGTAGACCGTATTCATTCATGCCGGCTGTCCGATATTTTTCTATAAATTCGTCAAGTTGAAAAACCCTTGGAGCCACCAGGGGCCTACGTCAAAATAACACATTACAATATGGCTATAAGCCGTATTTCGGGAGTAAATTCACGATCGACGCGGGCGCGGCGTCTTTGTTTACGCAAACGAGAATGTGACTCATCACGGGAGCTACTGCGCGACCTATCCCGACGGTGGATAGGTGTCGGAATCGCACGACCGATGCTTACTTCTACTACGCGAACATCACCTTACAGTATTACGTGAATCCCGTCGGTCTAGGACACGCGAGCCAGTCTACCGATCACGCCGTTCGTCGCTCGAGTGCTGCGAATTATTGTCACTGGACCGTGACCTACTTCGCGAGGCTCACTTGTGCCGTTTCTGAACGCGTAGCCTAGCTCGAAAACATCGACGTTCACGGTCTCGTGATCTTTCACGCATTACTTCTACCACTTAACCACGCATTTAGAGCACAGAACTATTAATAAAAGCTAGCAATCGTAACATTTAAAAAAAAACACAATCTTAATAATGGTTTTCTTATTCTTGAAATAGATAAAGTGAGCGTACTGAGTTTTTTATCCCAATTCGGATTTTAGGATCGGAAGTAGAATTTATTAAAAGAAACAACACTGAACAAGAACACCGTTTTATTCATACGAAACAATTATTAATTTACTTTCCTAAACTTTAATAAACTAACAAGAAATAAATGAAATTACGATTGCACACTTTTAACAATTTAAACAAAGAAAAATAGCTCACGTGACCCTTAAACCAACCGACAGAGATTCGTGTAAACGTATATCCGATGTTGGCGCCAAGGAAAAAGAGGCGCGCCGGCGCTTGAGTCACGCCTTATATAGCTAGCACGACAAAATGTTGTGGTGGGGAATCGCTGCTCCTCACAATATATTAACCATGAATTATTCTGGATATTGTGACTCGTATCTAATATCTGGTGTGTCACTATTGAGCCTCATTGCAAAATAATAAGGTCGAACACACGGAATCTATCAACTACCATACTATACAATATACATACATATTATGTTCATAGTGTGTAATGTGTCGAGCCAGCGTACGGTCGCGCTCCGCGTTTCACACACGCAACAAAATATAATATTATTTATATTATTGCGAATCGCGCGGCTGAATGCCGCTGCACGTGATCATGGCGCTCGTGGCCAATGAGTTGCTGGCGTTCATCCAGCAAGCCATCGACACCATGGACGAGGTCAGCATCATGCAGATCTGCAAGTCTACCTTCACCAGTGAGGAGATTTGTGAGGGCAAGCAGCTGCTGTATGAGACGCTCGGCCAGAGCGCGAATATGCCATCACGACGGAGAGATGGGACCGAGAGAAGCGTGCACGATATCATCTCCCTGCTGAAGCAGACGGATCCAGACGACGTGTCGGCTTTTGTGGCGAAGGATCTCCACAAGCTGCCGGTGGTGACTATGGACCACGTCGACGTCTCCAGCCTGTTGAAGAACTTCAACAGTATAAAGGCAGAGCTGGACGAGATGCGGGGTAGATTGGATGCATCGGAATCTACCATTCGTGACTTACGTAGTGAATTATTACAATTAAAATGTAATAATTCATTAAGTGGGTCACCCGAGCATTCAACTGCCTACGTCAACACACGTCGTGGTGGCGCGCGCGCTGACCCATCGTTTTGCGTGTCAGCGGAATCTGACGCGTCAGCACCCGCCGCCGCCCCCACCAGCCTTCCCCTCCGGGTCGCGCAGTCGCCGAGTCAACATCCAACTCAGCAGAAAAGTTTTGCGTGTATCACCGCTCACCCCGCACATCCCTTGCGGGAGAAGACAAAGGGGAAGAAAGAGAGCCTCAAGGCTATGGAAAGCCGCTGAGCCTCCTCAATCTGGAAAGGACGAGAGCAGAAGGTGCGATGAGGAGGGCTTCATAATGGTAGAGAGAAGAAAGAAGAAGCCCGCCGTCCGCAACCATCGCGGCACCGCACCCTGTGGACCCGAGCAGCGCCTGCGGTGTGAAGTACGCTCCACGCCACTGTACGTGTTCCGCCTGCACTGGTCCATGGAGATTAAGGACGTCGTGGACTACATCCGGAAGAAGACGTCCCTCCCCTTGAGGGTTGAGCGTCTGGAGTCTCGCCACAAGGTCAACTTTAGTTCCTTTGTGGTGAGAGTACCGACTCATCTTCTTTCCACCTTCGAAGCGGAGGAGTTCTGGCCGACGGGTGTGGTCTACCGGAGATTCCGGGGGAGACTCCGGAATGAAGCGCGTTGCACGTCGCCGTCAGCACGTGTTAAATCGTAGTTCTTAAGTATATTTAATATGTATGTTAATCTGTAAGGTATTTATAATATGGGCCTATGCAGCCTGAATTAAATGATATTTAATTTAATTTAATTTAATTTAATGTAAATTAAGTACCTACTAGCTGACCCGTGCCCACTTCGTTGAGCATAGAAACCGTTTAAACCTTCCCTGGGCTTTGACGAACATTTCAAGACTAAATATAGCCGAATCGGTTCAACCGTTCTCGAGTTTTAACGAGACTAACGACCAGCTATTAGTTTTTATATATTAGTAGTACCTAGTAACCGATGTAGACTATATATTTTTTTAATAAAATGTACTACATTGTAATTCGGAACCTATGCTTCTACAATACCAAATTTCATCAAAATCCATTAAGTAGTTTTAGGGTAAAAGCGTCACAACCTCGCAAACTTTCACAGATATTTAGTAGGGTTACTTATTACTTATTAAGGAATTTGGGAATAAATAGATAGCATTGTAATATTATCTCATGTATTTTATTATTACTTGTATTATGAACGTAAAATAAAACTGGACTTGAGATGTTTATTTATTGCTGTCCTCGTTTCCCTACCCTCGCCTACCCCATAGGCTTGATAGGGCCGGACCGGATGTCGGTGAGGTACCGGAAGTTCTTGATCGGCCGCCGGAACATGCCCCTCTTCTTCAGCCGGCCCATCTTCTGCAGCGTCCGGATGGCTGCGATGAACCTGCAACTTGCAAGTCCGACGTTATAAGACCCACAGAGGGCTTACCGACACAATCGAGAACCGAATCCGTTCGATATCAGTGGTTTTTCGTACTTTATTTGGTGAATTACTTTGAAACTAATCAGGATAAAGAAAATTATTAGATCGTAACTTTTTGTACTCCCGACCATTTCAATCGACTGAGAATCAAAATAAACAAATGTCAATTTATTAGGATGTACGCGGCATGATCGTATCTGAAACAAAATCAAATCAGTTTGGAGAGTAAGGCCCTAGGAGTCAATTTATAGTACCCAAGTGTGATTTTTATAAACTTCATTATATTTGACATACTTTGTTAATAATATTTAAATTGTTTGTGTACATTTAGGGCGTGTTTCACCAAGCAATGTTAAAGTTTATCCATCGTTAAATATCATGTTGTTTTTCTCGTAATTCTTATCATTGAAAGAGAAGGCGTGGTAATTTAACAAGCCGTTAACACTAACATACGTTGGTGAAATCGGGCCTTAGTCGGGAAGAAATCAGGTGATATCGTAAGATGGCGACTGACCGAAAAATTTAATATGCTTACTTCCTTCGCCACCGTTTACCTGAGGAAAAAAAACTGAACAGTGTATCTATGGTAATTGTTACGATGATAAATTTGACAAGTAGGATGCCTAACATTGTGTGGAGTCAGTGCCATTTCTCTATAATATCATCGTCGTTAAATTAAATTTATGTACATTTAAGGTCACCCAGACATCTTATGCGTATCATATCGCTTTGAGTATTCTTATTACACTTATTAGTAACACAGACTGTATGATACTCGCTGAAGAAGTTACTGCATTTACCTGAAGATTTACAGGAACAAAGAGGGAATTCCAACGTCGGAACTGCAGCATGTAGTTCACCGGCTAGACTTCTCTCCGAACACTAATTCACTTTTACCACGATATCAGGCAGGATAGATTGAGCACAATTCAGTCAGTAAACTTCTAGCAAGGTTATGAGAAATTCAGTTAAAGAATTTCATTTAATTACGTCAAACTGCACGCGGCCATGATTTTCTCGAACTGAAGCGCGCTGACGTACTGGGATCGACAGCCCACAGCGCAAACGCCGCAAATTGGCCGGCGGGCCAGCGGCGCGAATATTTAAAAGTGGTTGGGGAACACATTTGGATAGGAACAAAATGAAGGATTGGTTTAATGTTCGTACATTTTCCCCCCACTTGAAATTCACAAGGATTTCATAAGCAAAGTGTAATAATAAATGACAGTTGTGCTCGAAATAAACTATGATTAGCTTACAAGTATAAAGTTTAAGAAACTAAGTAACACTATCTAAGTTTAAAAACATTATCTACAGTAATTGACAAATTTTTAAAAATATTAATTAATTGGTAAAGGACAAACCTTTACCACAGGTCTTCGCATAATTTTACCGTTAGAAGTTCGGAGAGTAACTACTCTAACTATTTTATCTGAACCTGGATGAACCTGTTCAACGCGAGCTAATTTCCATAATAACGGTGGAAGGTTAGGATCGTTAACTAAAACTAAATCATTTATTTTTAAGTTGGGAGATTCTATAAACCATTTACCCTTTTGTTGGAGCGTGTGTAAAAAATCACGCTGCCAAACACGCCAAAAGCTCTGAGTAATCTTTTGGATCATTTGCCACCGAGAACGTGGACAATGATTTTCAGAAATAGGTTCTTCAGGTAGAGATACTAATGGACCCCCGGTCAAGAAGTGTCCAGGAGTCAACACGTCAGATTCCTGGGGATCAGGTGACAATGTACAAAGTGGCCGAGAATTTAACACTGTCTCAACTTTAGTAAGAATAGTAAAAAACTCTTCTAACGTGAGCACTTGAGCACCGACAACACGTTTGAGATGATATTTTGTTGACTTTCAAAAATTCCTCCGAAATGAGGTGCACCCGGAGGATTAAATTTCCACTTTATTTGACGATTGGCTAGGCCATCGGAAATCTCCGAATATTGTAGTAGTAGTAGCCGTAGTTCGTCGATAATTTCCCGCAGATACCGATTTGCTCCTACGAAATTGGTCCCACAATCAGTAATAATAGTTTCACACATTCCTCGGCGTGAAACAAACCGATCTAGTGCGGCAAGGAATGCTTCCGAGCTAAGCTCCGTCACTGCTTCTAAGTGCACGGCCTTAGAGCTCAGACATACAAAGAGGCAAAGATAGGCCTTATAAGTTTTAGCCCCACGACGACGACTCTCTTTTATCCAAAACGGACCACCGAAATCGATACCCGTGGTTTGAAAACACCGAGAAGGCTGAAGTCGAGCAGCGGGCAATTTACCCATCATTGGGTGTTTAGAAGCCGGGTTGACTTTAAAGCATCGTACACACTTTGAAAGTACAGTACGGATAAGAAGTCTCAATCCAATTATCCAGAATTTTCTCTGGATTAGAGACTGTAGAGTACGCGGACCACAATGCAAATATTTCAAGTGAAAATGTTCGACAATAAGTCGTGAAAGGTTACAACTCTTTGGCAAGATCAGAGGATGTAATGCTGACAAAGATAGATTTGCCTCATCTATCCTTCCCCCCACTCGTAAAAGACCATCCTCATCCAAAAATGGAGATAATTTTTGTATGGATTTCTCACAATGCTCATGCCGTCGCACTTGACTGACTTGAGAAGTCATAAAATTATTTTGATTAGCTTTAACTAAAGTCTTCATAGACTGATCCAGCTCAGCAGTAGTAAGCGAGGAGATGCTAATGTCAGATTTTTGACGGCTCCTAGTATTTGATATGAAACGTAAACACCAAGCTAATATTCTTTGAACTTTGATAAGCGAGGAAAACCTTGAAGTTAAAGTCAAAAGTACGTTGTCGGATTGAACAATGTGAAAGCTCTCTGTCACTTGAGTTTTTAATTCTGGTAGCTCCTCCTTAGTAAGAAGCACTTGTTTGGATGGCCATAACTCTGGCTGCAACTGCAGCCAAGAAGGACCTGTCCACCAAAGTGGATGGTCAATAAGATCTAGACATGAGACACCTCGACTACAACAGTCAGTCGGGTTGTCTTCAGTAGATACGTGATACCACTGACAAGGACCAATTAAATCAGTAGCCTGAACCACACGATTTGCGACATACATTTTAAGTAAATGAGGTGATGTGTTTAGCCACGATAACGTAGTCATGCTGTCGGAGTAAGCTCGAACGGAAGCGATATTGACCTTATCTTTAAGAAGGACGTCATTACGCCATAGAATGTGTTGAAACCGTTTATCCTCCGGCCTTATCAGTATTTGCCGAAACATTTTAGAAATGTCGGCTGTGAAAACAATTTTATTCAGACGGAATTTTGTAACTAAATCGATAATATCGACTTGAAGTTTAGGTCCAATATGAACAACATTATTTAACGATACAAAGCTAGTCGTTTTACTACTAGCATCGAAGACTACCCGAAGTGGCGTAGTGGAGCTTTCCGGACGTACGACACAATGATGAGGAATTATGTAACAATCAGTAGACGAAGCATCGGCAGGCTGCATGTGTCCTAGGTTATTACTGTTCGTACATTGTTCGTACTGGTTTATAAACTCCTTATACTCTCTTTTTATTTCGGGTAGTTTGGTAAGGCGCTTCTCAAGATTGAGAAAACGATAGAACGCATGCGAGTAAGCATCTCCCAATAGCGGAGCATCATCTTTTAAGTCCTACAAAAATAGTTAAATCTCAATAATTATTATACACAAATACCCATTACTATAACAAGTGTTTATAAAACATAACACCAGTTATGTAATTCTAATATTAATTTTCTAAAAAAAACTAATAAAAAAATTATTATTCTAATAATAATTCTATAATTGACTCATGATAAAATCATGTTATTATTTTGGATTCCAATTACTTATTATAAATTGAAACCCAACATAGATTATTTAGATACAAAGTATTACATACTTTATGAATTTGGAAATATATATATGTTGATAATAAAAATGTATGTTTTTTCTATTATCAAAGGATGTAAATAAATATTTTGTTGTATAAAATTGTATTTTTACAGTGTTTATAAAACATAACACCAGTTATGTAATTCTAATATTAATTTTCTAAAAAAAACTAATAAAAAAAATATTATTCTAATAATAATTCTATAATTGACTCATGATAAAATCATGTTATTATTTTGGATTCCAATTACTTATTATAAATTGAAACCCAACATAGATTATTTAGATACAAAGTATTACATACTTTATGAATTTGGAAATATATATATGTTGATAATAAAAATGTATGTTTTTTCTATTATCAAAGGATGTAAATAAATATTTTGTTGTATAAAATTGTATTTTTACAGTGTTTATAAAACATAACACCAGTTATGTAATTCTAATATTAATTTTCTAAAAATTTGGATTGGATTCCAATTACTTATTATAAATTGAAACCCAACATAGATTATTTAGATACAAAGTATTACATACTTTATGAATTTGGAAATATATATATATTTATGTTGATAATAAAAATGTATGTTTTTTCTATTATCAAAGGATGTAAATAAATATTTTGTTGTATAAAATTGTATTTTTATTCAATAGAGTAAATTATTCACAACAAGTAAAACTATCGACAAAATCAAATCGAAGTGGAGGACATCCCTAGTAGTTTCTATTTGTCGTAGTGTCACAACTCAAGTACTTTTTTTGTAAGCATCTCAAGTTCTTTCGTCGATTTATTTACATAATTAGAAAGAATAGGTCCCTGTTCTTTAGATTATAATATAGCATTTATTTATTTCTTGTGAAACAGTCAGCAACATAGTTTCCAAAGTTTATACTTGTGAAACGAATATGAAATCAGACTAAATACTATAGTTTGATGGCTTGATAGGTAGAAAATATAACAGCTATTACAATGTTTGCTCTTTGACATGTGTCATGGTGGAACTACATACCTACCATCGGTGGTTCGATATGTACCAGCCTGATATTTTTTCTCACAAATATCATCCTCTGGACCGGAAATTTTACATTTCGGCGGTTCCTCGGAATCCCAGAACCGTTGAACGATATTCTCGAGCGCAACTGAAGACGCGAGAAGTGACGTAATAGGTTGACTAGGATCGTATTTATCCGTGTTATGAAAATATTGACCACTAATGACCCAGCCGAACACACTAGACAACGCACAAGGTAATCCGGGACCGGGAACAAAACGTGACCCTGTATATATTTGATTAAAACACTCGACACCTAATAAAAGATCGATCGGACCCGATTTATCAAAATCCAAGTCGGCGAGATCCAGATGTTGAAAATAATCCTTGACGGACAACGGTAACGCAGCCGAAGGCATTCTGGAGGTAATTTTAGGCAAAACTACCAAAGGTATATCAAACTGAGGTGATTCACTCGAACGAGGTATTATCGAACGGAAAGTATAACCTTTTATGTTACAAACATTATGTTGCCCTAGTCCTGTCACGCTTAAATTGCATTTTTTTATATAAAGACCCAAACGCCGCGCACACGCAGTTGTGATGAATGAATCCATCGATCCACTGTCTATAAGTGCGCGTGCATACTGTAATGAACCGTCAACGCAATGTATACGCACTACCGCCGAACCGAGTATTTTAGTAGAACTGCCCGAATGTTTTGTTTCGGTCGCGCAGGTGAAGGCGGCACTAGCACTAGTGCTGCCGGACGGGATCGAATTACTAGTACTAGCAACCGTTTGTTCAACATGTAACCTCGTATTATGTTTAGCATTACAAATAAAACAAGTTGATTTGGATTTACAATTCTCATTAGTGTGACCGGGCCTTAAACAATTAGTACACAATTTTAATTCGCGAACGAGATTTTTTCTTTGTTCGACATTCATCGAATGAATTTTACCGCACCGATATATCGAGTGGTTTTCGTTACAGCAATAACAAAACATCAGCTGAGGCTTGTTATTGTTGTTATTATTATTATAATATGTAGTTTTATTCGAAACTACATAAGACGACCTCTGATAACGATTACCGCTTTCGACCTTATTAGTGCCGCGTGGTTGTTTACAAGATTTGTTCGATGGGGAATTCATAACATTAGGTTGACTCACCTTCAGAGCTTTGATATAATTTTGTAAATATGTAACCAGGTCATTAAATGTCGGTATTTCGTTATTATTTAGAAGTTCAAACCGTTTCTTAGTCTCACAGTCGAGCGGTCGAGACGCAATATAAAATAAAATAAATTCGGATAAACCATCAATATTTAGTGCTCGAAGAGCATTAACACTTTCATATAAAGTATTAGTAAATTCCGACAAATTTGTAAGTGACGGCTTTTGTATCGGTGTTATGTTAAATATTTTTTCTAAATAAACCGTAGCTAATACTCGTTTATTATCATACCTATCTAAAAGCGCGCCAAAGACAACATTATAATTCGCCAAAGTGACCGGAACGCCCTTGGCGAGCGTTAACGCAGACCCCGACAAGCATGAAAGTAGATAGTGAAACTTCTCGACATCCGACAGAGACATATTGTTATGTATTAGCGGAACATAACTATCTTTAAACGTTTGCCAATTTTCAATAATGCCGTCGAACTTAGGAATCTGTAATTTCGGTAATTCAACTCGGGTAATGCCTGAAGACCGGCATCCGGGTTCCGTAGACGGCGAGGTTGTATACGAACCGAGTCTGCAAACTCAACGACGGCGTAATATAAATCGTCAAATGAAAACAACGCGCTGTTGTCATATTCGAACTTCGGATTTTTAAGCTTAATTGCAATTTGTTTATGTTTTCGTGTAACTCCATAAAGTTTGCACGATTTTTTTCGATACTTTTATATCTTGCCTTAAAGGACGCGATTTTAGTGAAATCTTTCTTCGCAACACTTATTAAATCATAAAGAATCTGCAAATTTTTAAATTCATATTCGCGTCTTTTGACGAACGACTGCAAGTCACTCTCCGCCATTTTGCTTTTATATCAGCGTGAAAATTACCTTATGAAACTTACTACCTACTGCAGATAATATCTTATAATATGCACCTAGATATTGTTGTTATTCAAACCAATTACTAATTCAGTTGTATATTTTCGAGCACAACTTACAATACCAGTAACACTACAATCCTCAAATCAATGCAATTCTTACATTAGGTATATTTTATTAGCTAGGTACAATAAGGAATTCAGTTGTCCTTAAATTGACTGTTTTAGAGTAAAAATAAAACTTATACGAGTAATCAAATGTAGTATACTACGTATAGTAATAAGTAGGTAATAAACTTCGTGTCGGGCGCGTGGCGCCCCACGCGGTTAGGAACGCGGCAAACAAAATAACCTTTAGGCAATTACTATTTATGTTAGACAAGTAATTAGGCTTACAAATTGTCATAAATATAGATAAAAAGTTATTAACTTTTATATTAATATTTTAATTATGTGAGGTAATTGATCGTCCCTACTTGGTGACGAAATTAAACCTCACAGGAGGCACCATAAAAATGTATGATACTCGCTGAAGAAGTTACTGCATTTACCTGAAGATTGCACTTCAATACCCTGTGACTCAAATGGTAGAAAAGGCACAAGCACTATCCTGGAAGGCAGGAACAAAGAGGGAATTCCAACGTCGGAACTGCAGCATGTAGTTGACCGGCTAGACTTCTCTCCGAACACTAATTCACTTTTACCACGATATCAGGCAGGATAGATTGAGCACAATTCAGTCAGTAAACTTCTAGCAAGGTTATGAGAAATTCAGTTAAAGAATTTCATTTAATTACGTCAAACTGCACGCGGCCATGATTTTCTCGAACTGAAGCGCGCTGACGTACTGGGATCGACAGCCCACAGCGCAAACGCCGCAAATTGGCCGGCGGGCCAGCGGCGCGAATATTTAAAAGTGGTTGGGGAACACATTTGGATAGGAACAAAATGAAGGATTGGTTTAATGTTCGTACACAGACATTAGTTAAATATATTACAAAATATTATATCGTCACACAGACTAGAGCCAAATAATAAGCATGTTGATTTGTACAGACCTAGGAGTCACATAGCATAGCATAGGCTGAAATTGAATATAATTAAGTCACACAGACTTTTTAATATTATTATGTTATGTTGTCACAGAGAACTTGTAATATTATATTGAAAATTAAAATGAAAATGAAAAATCTTTTATTTCCAAATAGGTTAGTAACTAACACTTTCAGAATTGTCCTACATGATGACCTACCACCGGTTCGGGGACTAACCCGGCGAGAAGAACCGGCGTAAGAAACTCGCTCGGGGCCACCTTTTAGCAAAAAGATGGGAAAATTGTTCTTTAAATATATATATATAACGGAGTGCGGTATTTTGTGGGCGTCACTTTATAGGAAATAATAACACCAAACTGAACGTGTTTATATTATGAACAATCAAACCTATTGCTACAAGTACTTAATGCAAAGCAGACATTGAACGTAAGCGAATTTAGTCAACTTCATTTTTCTCAAGCCCCGCCATCCATCGCGCGCCACCCTGCCTAGTCCTCCCTGTCATCGGTGACACACGTCTTCTCCTTCCTCTTTTGTAAGCGGCGACCGGCCTCTTGGCAAATATGACTAAACTTGCTAGGCTTTCTTTTTTTTTTTTTTTGCAAGCCTTACGTTTCAACTCCGACACGGCCATTCTGACTAGTCACACGTCCTCGTGTGCTGCTCCTGTAAAAGAAAAAAAACCAGCTGCAATATCACAAGCCTTTTGCTCGGCCTAACCTGACTCTACAATTTTAGGCCAATTTGCTAGTTTAATCTCTAATAGTAATCTCAACAGATACTTTAACTTCTTTAATGCACAACAATAAACTACGCAAAGTCTCAGGTAATGCCTATATGACCAGGGCTCTTTAGTCAAAATACGTTAGCCGCGTAACACGACGTGTTCTCCCCACGGCTAACACGTGTGCATCACTCATTGAATACACATCATGTGGTCTGTGTAGACCCCAACCTTCCAGCATCACACGCCCGCTGCGCTCCGCGTCCTACTTGAGTTGCCCCAAGAGATACCGACTTTTAATGGTTGCTGCTGCGAAATGATGCTTGGTAGGTCAAATACTGTCATCAGAATTTGACTTCTATGACACGGCTCCATCGCCGACATACGTCAACCGCTTAACACATTTGTGTTAACCGCGGCTACCCGTGTGCACATGCACAGCGTATGGTCTGTGAAGACCCCGACTCCGCCAGTATCACACTACAGTCAGTAGATAAACAATTACGCTCACCAAATAATTTTGGTTTCGAATGTGATACTTCAACGAAGTACAGACGACAGTCGTCTAGCCGCCGCGCCACCGCGCTGCGCTGCATCGCTCGCCGCGCTCCGTCGCGTCGTGTTGCGTCGTTAGCGTTGCTCGAAGCTCGATCCACTGTACACAAAATGAAACAGCACAAAAAATGTTCAGACTATCTAAAATTAAGTTCTTTTAGGGATTTATTTACTAAGACTTCGCTGTGCCTGTCTGTCTTTAATCAGGCTGTATCTCAAGAACAAATCTATCGCGGTTTAAATATCAGCAACAACAATGAGATTAAAATGTTAGATTTCACTATGCAGTGAAATTAATTTAATTTCCTTTCAATGATCTAACTGATTGAATGAAAATAAGCTATTACTTTAGAGTCACACAATAACAAGTGATCAGATTGCACTGTCCTCACTAAACTTGACAAAAATAAACATTTTTAGTTGTACTGTCGCGGGAATCGAACCCACAAAGTCGAGTACTAGGTTCTAAACCACTGGACCCCAGAGTAATTCATAATAATAATAATAGCTCCCTTCACCGATTTCGGTGTCGGTAGCAAATTTCATTCAAACCAGGACCGCTACGCAAGAGCTTTTTTATAGTGCCCAAGTGTGTGCGCAATACACACAAGCATTCTCTCTTCCTTTCACTTTCATAACCCAGCGGCACGGTAAGTTGTCGGTAGCCAATTTCATTGAAACCAGGCCAGCTACGGCCAGGAGTTATTCTATAGTGCCCAAGTGTGTGCGCAATACACAGAAGGACTCTCTTCCCTTCTCTCTCACAACCCAGTGGAACGGTAAGTCGACACGTCTGGCTAGAGAATAGGCACAGAACCGACCCTTTACATGCCCATCCAACGCATGGATCATCTTTCCTGTCAGACAATCAGGCGATCAGTCTGCATTGTCCTAACCAATCCTAAAAACAACCTTTTTTTTTTTTTTGTTGTTTCAACGTGGGAATCGAACCCACGAATCCGGGTCGAGAGCTAAGCTCTGAACCACTAGACCACGGAGGCGATTCATTCGTCATTCATAATACCTGAAGACTCGCTAGTGCGTTTACAACCTTTTACAAAATCACCAAGTTGGTCGAAGCTAACTGAAGTCACTCAATGAACTTTCTAATCTTCCACCGCATCAGTGGACTGCCACGGCCTCTGAGACTCTTGGACCGTTGAGTGTGTGATGCCTTGTTCACCATTAGTTCCAGCTTACATACAGTAACTTCTGAAACATGAAATTAAAATGTGTTAATTCCATAAAACTCATATCACAAACAATATTATCCTGTTGGACGAATTTTAAACTATTCCATATCGCATAATGTTCTAAAAAGTAAAAGTCTGTTAAATCTGTAGGTAATATGTATTCCAAATTTACTTTAACAGATATTTTTATAGCCAGCTTAGGAATAAATAACAATGTACAAGACATTATTTAAAGATACTCTTTTTTTTTTTTTCTTTGTTTTAAACTCACCAATGAAAATTACATTTAAGTATGTAGTTTCACACTACCTACTTATGTTAACCCTCAAGACCCCATGATCAATTTATTGATTTATTGACTACTCTTAAGATTTGTTGTAACTAGTGATTTGTCAAGCCCTCAGCACTTGACTTTAAAATGGACTTCACGTAGAAACTAAGGGATAACACATTAATTGCATCCCAAGATTAATTATGACCAAAGCTTTGTTTATTTAACACACATGTCTTGTTGTATTTTGTTTCAACTATTGTAAAGGCTCCCGATGGGGCCATTCGATCGTGGCATGAATTTCTGCTTGGTTGTGTCCCGACAGAAGATAACTTGTAAAAGCTCTGCCTGTTAATCCTAATTAAGTTTTAAACTTTAATAAGTTGTAACTTTAAATAAATTTTTAATTCTTTTTGAATCGTCTTTCTCGCTCCTACAAACTTGTCTACCTACTTACTATCATGTAAACAATATTTACAAAGAACATGTCAATGTTATTGTATAAGCCTGTTTGTTTACAACTTGTGCTCACCTGCATAAGACCTTTACTTGTTGTGTAATAATAATTATTATCATTAAAATCAAACTTTGATTTCTTCTTTATTAACTGTGTTGATTTCACTCTATTAATAAGAATATAGCTAGTATAATAACAAGTTTTAAAACTCACATAATTTAAGTATCAAAATACTGTAAGATCTTTTACTTTGAATCTCTTTTCTGTTACCAATACTGTGATTATAAAACCAGACTAATTCTGAACTTTACAATGAAATAAGTAATGATACTCATACTACCAGTTCACATCTTTGCGAAGCAAGTAGAATAGTCCATAAGATACACAATGCTCATCTGCGTTGGTTGGTTACCCAGCAAAGCTCATTCTATGCATCGGGCAAGCATGCAAGCTATGCAAGGCTATGCATCGTCCAGTCCAGCATTATCCCAATGTATTGTCCATCTACAAATAAAACAAAACAGCAATACAAACGAACACTAAACTTTAAAGTTTATTTAGATTTTTGGGCAAGCAATTTCATGGAAACTTTGAAATTGTATTTACTTTGAAGGCTTCCAAATTATAACGAGGAATAAAAAGATTGCTACCACCTGTTACCAAAGCCATCAAGCTTATAACCAAGACCTGTCGTTGACTAGCCACGTCAATCTTGTCATATTATCGTGGTTCTATTGTAAATCGTCACGTTCCCATTGTCAATCGTCACATTCTCATTGTAAATCGTCACATTCCCATTGTCAGCACGTTACCATCGTCAGCAGCGCTGTCATCCCATCAATCGTCTTTCTGCTATGCATTATATACCATGCTGCCTTTGGTAGTGGAGGCTCCGTAATATAATCTGTTCCGTCTCAACGTGATCTGAATATCCGCAAGGCCATAATATCCAATCCAACAATTTGTAGGTACCCTGTAACCATCTATCTTGATTTTGCGGGTATATCCCAATTTCTGATAACGGAGTGCGGTATTTTGTGGGCGTCACTTTATAGGAAATAATAACACCAAACTGAACGTGTTTATATTATGAACAATCAAACCTATTGCTACAAGTACTTAATGCAAAGCAGACATTGAACGTAAGCGAATTTAGTCAACTTCATTTTTCTCAAGCCCCGCCATCCATCGCGCGCCACCCTGCCTAGTCCTCCCTGTCATCGGTGACACACGTCTTCTCCTTC
Source organism: Celastrina argiolus (assembly GCA_905187575.2). Classification (NCBI taxonomy): domain Eukaryota; kingdom Metazoa; phylum Arthropoda; class Insecta; order Lepidoptera; family Lycaenidae; genus Celastrina; species Celastrina argiolus. The sequence continues at coordinate 3,679,231 of LR994602.1, forward strand.
CTCTTTTGTAAGCGGCGACCGGCCTCTTGGCAAATATGACTAAACTTGCTAGGCTTTCTTTTTTTTTTTTTTTGCAAGCCTTACGTTTCAACTCCGACATATATATATATATATATATATATATATATATATATATAACAATGTTATAACTTAACATAAATTACAATTTACAAAAGTATACTTTATAAAATAAAAGTAGCCTCGAAAGTGGCCACCTTATTCCCAGGGTGTGCTTTCATTAACAAAATCATTAATCTTATAATAAGCTTTAGCACACAAACGTTCATACATACATACATACAAACATACATACATACATACATACATACAAACATACATACATAAATACATCAATACATACATATTTCGGAGGGAGGTTATATGTGGGCGTTTTGATTGTTTGGTATCGTCAGGAAATAATAAACCGCACAAACAGTACTGGTTTATTCATCGTATCACAAATAGTTTCACTCTAAAACATTAACTCAGATCGTGGATGCAAACGGATTCATCTCAAGACGTGACGAGGTCAGCTGACATATATTGGCTAACGTGTGTGAACGTGCGGTGTCTTCCAAAGGTGTTCCCCAAGAGAGTCTCCAAAGAGAATATCCTCCCCGTGGTCTCGTCGACAATGCCCTCCGTCCTCACTGACATAAGTGACACTTGTCAAACGAGCTGTCATAGCCAACTGTCACTGAACACGTCCAAGTGGTTAAACAAGACGTCTGAGATCTTCTTCTTCTCCGACACGGCCATTCTGACCAGTCACACGTCCTCGTGTGCTGCTCCTGTAAAAGAAAAAAAACCAGCTGCAATATCACAAGCCTTTTGCTCGGCCTAACCTGACTCTACAATTTTAGGCCAATTTGCTAGTTTAATCTCTAATAGTAATCTCAACAGATACTTTAACTTCTTTAATGCACAACAATAAACTACGCAAAGTCTCAGGTAATACCTATATGACCAGGGCTCTTTAGTCGAAATACGTTAGCCGCGTAACACGACGTGTTCTCCCCACGGCTAACACGTGTGCATCACTCATTGATTACACATCATGTGGTCTGTGTAGACCCCAACCTTCCAGCATCACACGCCCGCTGCGCTCCGCGTCCTACTTGAGTTGCCCCAAGAGATACCGACTTTTAATGGTTGCTGCTGCGAAATGATGCCTGGTAGGTCAAATATTGTCATCAGAATTTGACTTCTATGACACGGCTCCATCGCCGACATACGTCAACCGCTTAACACATTTGTGTTAACCGCGGCTACCCGTGTGCTTCACATGCACAGCGTATGGTCTGTGAAGACCCCGACTCCGCCAGTATCACACTACAGTCAGTAGATAAACAATTACGCTCACCAAATAATTTTGGTTTCGAATGTGATACTTCAACGAAGTACAGACGCCGCCGCGCCACCGCGCTGCGCTGCATCGCTCGCCGCGCTCCGTCGCGTCGTGTCGCGTCGCTAGCGTTGCTCGAAGCTCGATCCACTGTACACAAAATGAAACAGCACAAAAAAATGTTCAGACTATCTAAAATTAAGTTCTTTTAGGGATTAAATATCAGAAACAACAATGAGATTAAAATGTTAGATTTCACTATGCAGTAAAATTAATTTCATTTCCTTTCAATGATCTAACTGATTGAATGAAAATAAGCTATTACTTTAGAGTCACACAATAACAAGTGATCAGATTGCACTGTCCTCACTAAACTTGACAAAAATAAACATTTTTACTATCGCGGGAATCGAACCCACAAAGTCGAGTACTAGGCACTAAACCACTGGACCCCAGAGTCGTTCATAATAATAATAATAGCTCCCTTCACCGATTTCGGTGTCGGTAGCCAATTTCATTGAAACCAGGCCAGCTACGCAAGAGTTATTTTATAGTGCCCAAGTGTGTGCGTAATACACAGAAGCATTCTCTCTTCCTTTTACTTTCATAACCCAGCGGAACGGTAAGTCAACACGTCTGGCAAGAGAATAGGCACAGGACCGACCCTTTACATGCCCATCCGACGCATGGATCATCTTTCCTGTCAGACAATCAGGTGATCAGTCTGCATTGTCCTAACCAATCCTAAAAACAACCTTTTTTGTTGTTTCAACGTGGGAATCGAACCCACGAATCCGGGTCAAGAGCTAAGCTCTGAACCACTAGACCACGGAGGCAATTCATTCGTCATTCATAATACCTGAAGACTCGCTAGTGCGTTTACAACCTTTTACAAAATCACCAAGTTGGTCGAAGCTAACTGAAGTCACTCAATGAACTTTCTAATCTTCCACCGCATCAGTGGACTGCCACGGCCTCTGAGACTCTTGGACCGTTGAGTGTGTGATGCCTTGTTCACCATTAGTACCAGCTTACATACAGTAACTTCTGAAACATGAAATTAAAATGTGTTAATTCCATAAAACTCATATCACAAACAATATTATCCTGTTGGACGAATTTTAAACTATTCCATATTGCATAATGTTCTAAAAAGTAAAAGTCTGTTAAATCTGTAGGTAATATGTATTCCAAATTTACTTTAACAGATATTTTTATAGCCAGCTTAGGAATTTATTTATTCCTAAGCTGTACAAGACATTATTTAAAGATACTCTTTTTTTTTCTTTGTTTTAAACTCACCAATGAAAATTACATTTAAGTATGTAGTTTCAAACTACCTACTTATGTTAACCCTCAAGACCCCATGATCAATTTATTGATTTATTGACTACTCTTAAGATTTGTTGTAACTCGAGATTTGTCAAGCTCTCAGCACTTGACTTTAAAACGGACTTCACATAAAAACTAAGGGATGACACATTAATTGCATCCCAAGATTAATTATGACCAGAGCTTTGTTTATTTAACACACGTGTGTTGTTGTATTTTGTTTCAACTATTGTAAATGCTCCCGATGGGGACATTCGATCGTGGCATGAATTTCTGCTTGGTTGTGTCCCGACAGAAGATAACTTGTAAAAGCTCTGCATGTTAACCCTAATTAAGTTTTAAACTTTAATAAGTTGTAACTTTAAATAAATTTTTAATTCTTTTTGAATAGTCTTTCTCGCTCCTACCAACTTGTCTACCTACTTACTATCATGTAAACAATATTTACAAAGAACATGTCAATGTTATTGTATAAGCCTGTTTGTTTACAACTTGTGCTCATCTGCATAAGACCTTTACTTGTTGTGTAATAACAATTATTATCATTAAACTTTTTTCTTCTTTTATTTATTACTTAATTTCTTCTTTATTAACTGTGTTGTCACTCTATTAATAAGAATATAGCTAGTATAATAACAAGTTTTAAAACTCACATAATTTAAGTATCAAAATACTGTAAGATCTTTTACTTTGAATCTCTTTTCTGTTACTAATACTGTGATTATAAAACCAGACTAATTCTGAACTTTACAATGAAATAAGTAATGATACTCATACTACCAGTTCACATCTTTGCGAAGCAAGTAGAATAGTCCATAAGATACACAATGCTCATCTGCGTTGGTTGGTTACCCAGCAAAGCTCATTCTATGCATCGGGCAAGCATGCAAGCTCTGCAGCTATGCATCGTCCAGTCAAGCACTATCCCAGTGTATTGTCCATCTACAAATAAAACAAAACAGCAATACAAACGAACACTAAACTTTAAAGTTTATTTAGATTTTTGGGCAAGCAATTTCATGGAAACTTTGAAATTGTATTTACTTTGAAGGCTTCCAAATTATAATGAGGAATAAAAAGATTGCTACCACCTGTTACCAAAGCCATCAAGCTTATAACCAAGACCTGTCGTTGACTAGCCACGTCAATCTTGTCATATTATCGTGGTTCTATTGTAAATCGTCACGTTCCCATTGTCAATCGTCACATTCTCATTGTAAATCGTCACATTCCCATTGTCAGCACGTTACCATCGTCAGCAGCGCTGTAATCCCATCAATCGTCTTTCTGCTATGCATATACCATGCTGCCTTTGGTAGTGGAGGCTCCGTAATATAATCTGTTCCGTCTCAACGTGATCTGAATGTCCAATCCATATCCAATCCAACAATTTGTAGGTACCCTGTAACCATCTATCTTGATTTTGCGGGTATATCCCAATTTCTGATTTCGGAGGGAGGTTATATGTGGGCGTTTTGATTGTTTGGTATCGTCAGGAAATAATAAGCCGCACAAACAGTACTGGTATATTCATCGTATCACAAATAGTTTCACTCTAAAACATTAACTCAGATCGTGGATGCAAACGGATTCATCTCAAGACGTGACGAGGTCAGCTGACATATATTGGCTAACGTGTATGAACGTGCGGTGTCTTCCAAAGGTGTTCCCCAAGAGAGTCTCCAAAGAGAATATCCTCCCCGTGGTCTCGTCGACAATGCCCTCCGTCCTCACTGACATAAGTGACACTTGTCAAACGAGCTGTCATAGCCAAGTGTCACTGAACACGTCCAAGTGGTTAAACAAGACGTCTGAGATCTTCTTCTTCTCCGACACATATATACATACATACATAGACTGCCAAATTATTTATTTGTACATGTGGATTCGGACATCTACCAGTCCTTACCACTCGTTGGATATCGGGGACTTTTACACGATTTACTTCGACTGTAAAGATCTGAGAATACACAAGTGTTTTTCGTTCTGAAATTTCCGAATTTCGATGTTTTATTCGAATATGAACTTTTTTCCACTGCCTGAGAACCATGCGCATTACGTGTTTTATAAACCGCTCGGACGTTTCGGTAGAATGGAAAAAATCATGGACAAATGTCATGCGGAAAACGTTCTAACCCCGAGAATCGCCGCCCTGGTTGTTTATCTGAGGATGAAAAAATCGGACCTTAATCGAACAATTTTATAAATTTAGATAACAGGTGTGAGAGTTATGACTCATGCATTATTCCTGCGTGGGAATAAGGTTTATTTTATTTGATCACTGTCTGGTTTTATTGCACAAAACATTTCTATTGTTTCTATGCACGTGTTGTCGTTTCACACCGAGGAACCGGTCAATCAGCTTTTAGTAAACGCATCGGAACAAGTAATAAGATAAATTTTAGTAGATTTCTAGCATTAATTCCTTTAATTAAGTGTTAAAAGTTATATTTATAACTCTGAAAATTGTTGTAACTTTTTACCGCGGCAGTGATTGTGTATTATCAGTTTTATTTCCAACCAAAACTTCAAGTGAAGTACCAACTGTCAACGACTGGACGAGTTCAAATTGGAGCTGTTTTATTCCTGAGGACTGGTTAATCCCGGGGAGTATTGTGTTTAATTTTCACTATTATTAGTCATCTTTTACTGTACAACAATAACAACTCCACTACAACTGCTCATTCCGGTGAGTTACGTCCAAAATCACACTTGGCAATGTTTACTTCTCTCTTGGCTTGACGAGTTTTGGAAGCGAAGTTGAAGATAAAAACAACTAGCCCAGACATACACAACACAAAATTACTGTGCACACACTACACAAGCACAGAGACAACCTCAAAACCAGTCAAAATATAACTTAACAAAGATTTATTTTTTTATTTTATTGTGCAGTTGTATACAGGCTTAAGAAATAACCAGTTTGTTTCTTACACTGTATAAAACTGTCTTATTGTTTCATTCTTGATTTCAATTCTCTAATCTCTTTCCTGTCACTTTGCTATTTTTCCTTTTTTTTTTTACTGTACCATACAACTGTATATTATACATATTGTATTGAGGCTGCCTTTGGTTTTAAAGTAAAAGGTGACTTTCACTAGTTGTATATACAGCCATTTATAGCCTTTAAACCGATATTATTGTTTTCAGTGCTCGGGAATAAATAGCAAAATGATGACTCGCTCAGCTGTTGCCCGCCGTACCAAGGAACAACTTCAGTTGGCCCTCGTGGAACTAAAGGAATATAAGGATAAATGCCAAGCACTGCTTAGGGAAAGAGATGACAATGAACAAGAAATGTTGTCTATATTGCAAAGAAATAAGGAATTAAAGTTAGAACTTAGTAAGTTAAGCTTAGACTATGAGGACCTTTACCATCAAAAAATGGAACTTCAAACCGTTGTAGACGGGTTTGACCAGTGTAGAGAGGAATATGAAGACACACTAAAGACTTCTGCTAACCTCAAAATCAAGTTAAATAATGCTGAGGAATATATTTTGAAACTAGAAGAACAATTGAACTTGCAAAGCTCCACTCAAACTCAGATATTATTTGATAAATTAATTACAAACAAGAACAGTTCAAACTTTAACATAAATTCAGGTAAAGACATAAGTACCATTGATTTAACTGGTGATGATACATTAACAGTGTACCCAATGAACAGTAAGAGAAAATTAAGGAAATATATTAAAATTAAAAAATGCATTAAAAATTATTGTCAACTAGCATTAAAAAATAAAAAATGTCTTAATATAATATCTAAGGGTATTAAAGAAAACCAATTGTTAAATAGTAATTTTCTAAACTGTAAGCTTGAATTAGAACAAACTAAGTGTAATTATGAGGCCGATGTATGCAGCCTTCAGACAGAAATTTCTTTATTACATGCCACTTTAGAGAATATCAGAAAGAAATATGAATTGTCACAGAAAGAGATACAGGCACATATATCTGCAATGGATGATTTGCTCGAAGTGACTCGTTACAACGAGGAACGAGTCTATTCTTTATTGAGAGTTGACCGTTCCTTAGACAAGGTAAATCATTCTGTTCTAAATAGTGTACCAGATATATGTACCAGTCTGAAAGTACATACTGAATGCCCAGAAAATATTTCACTATTTAGTGATGAGCTAGGAAAGGAATTAGGTATATATCTAAGTAGAATATGTAAAGGACAGTCAGTTTCGAATTTTTGTATGCCCGGAGCCACTTATAAAGAGGTAATAAATAGGGCCTTAACTATGACATACTGTCCCAATACCACATTGATTGTTATAGTCGGGAGGAAGGGAAAAGTAAACAGAAAACAGATGACTGGACTTTTGGAAAAATTATTTATTATTGATAGCATTAAAAATATTATACTGTTTACTTTTCCATACATACAAATGTTGCCACAAAGTTACTCTAAGGAGAACTTAAGTAGATATAAGCTGAACAGCCTAATGTATAGTGCTGTTAATAATAATTGTATTCTTGTAAATGACACACAACAAAAATGTAAGGTTGTGGATATAAATAATTTAAAATTATGTAATATGAGAAAAGATAAGTATTTCTTATCTAATTACTGTAAGAGACATATAGCTAGGTTGCTATCAAACTTTTTATTTTTAAAACCAGCCAATGATTTGGCTTTTTCGACTTCTGCTTTTATTGAGCAGAATAATAGTTATAGTATTAACGAATTGGAATATGTTCCAAATACTTATTTAAATTAGATAATAAGACAATGGAGGATGTCTCTTGCAGAAATAACCTAAGTTTAAGTTTAAATATACAAAACCCTACCAATAATGTAAAAAATTAAAATATATTAAATAATAATAAATCCTGTATAGTAAACCTGGTGCATCAAAATTTACAAGGAATGGTAGGTAAAGAACTTGAAATTGAGTTGTTCCTAAAGGAATTTAACATTGATATTATTTGTATATCAGAACATTGGTTCAAAAAACATGAACTCATTTTCAACTTCAATGATCACCAGGTAGCAAATTCGTTCAGTAGAGAAAATGCCATTAGAGGCGGCTCTCTGATATTAATTAAGAAAAACTTGAGATTTAAGGAACGTAAGGATATTGTGAGTCTCTCAACTGAACGAATAATTGAAGTAGCCTGCATAGAGTTGAGTCAACTTATTATTGTAAGCATAAACAGACCTCCATTAGGGTTATATGATTCCTTTGAACAAATCATGGAACAAGTTTTAACAAGAATATGTGGATCTAATAAAAAAGTTATTGTATGTGGCGATTTTAATATTAATTTATTAGACATAAACTCCTCCACCACAATTAGATTCACATCATTGTTAAAATCTTATAGTCTTATTAATCTGTTTCATGAGCCGACAAGAGTGTGTGACACCACGGCAACTTGTATTGATAATATTTTTACTAATGTTACTCCATGTAAAAAGGAAATAATTAATAAGCTTAGCTCTGATCACTATGGACAGTTAGCTTCTTTTAATATTAAATTTGATAGTAACACTATGGAAAAGCTTGTGTTTATTCCTGTGAATACAAAACATATTGAGAAATTTAGAAGTAAATTAAGCTCAAGTATTCAATTATGGGATGGGTCAAATAACTCAGATGAAGCATTTAATAAATTATTTAAGATAATAAAGACCCAATTCAACTCAGCATTTACTTCTAAAACTGTTAAAACTAATAATAAGAAAAGGAGCTTTATTGAATGGGCAACAGAAGGAATTAAAATAAGTAGGCAACGATTATATGAATGGTATGATGAAAAACATATTAATAACAGTGAAACATTTAAAACATATGTAAAAAATTATTCAAAAACTTTTAAAAAAGTATGTAAAGTTGCTAAAGCTATTTATGTAAAGAATAAAATTAAAAATTCCAAAAATAAAATTAAAACTACATGGAAGGTAATTGCTGGTGAGACTGGAAACGTCACCTGTCGCAACTCAGATTTTGAACTTTTTCATGAAAATAAAAAGATTACGAATGAACTAGAAGTTGCGACGGTTTTCGAAAAGTTTTTTGCTGACATTCCGGTTTCAACTACAAAACATTTAAATTCTTCACCTATAGCAGCTGAAAAACTACTCAGAGATAATGTAAAGGAATGTGATGTCAATTTTAAATTTAAAGAAATAGATTCCAGAGACATTATAACCGCGTTTAAGATGTTGAATATTAAAAACACTGCTGATCTCTGGGGCATGTCTACAAGAATTATGAAATCAATAATTGACATTGTAGCTCCTTATCTAGCCATGATTTTCAATGATTGTATAAAAAGTGGTGTTTTTCCTGACTTAATGAAGCACAGCAAAGTTATACCCCTGTTTAAAGCGGGAAATAAATCTGATCCGTCTAATTACAGACCTATATCGATTCTACCGACTTTTAGTAAAATATTTGAAAAAATTATCTTAAAACAGTTGTTATTACACTTCAATTTAAACAATGTATTACATAATAATCAATACGGTTTTACTAAGGGTCGATCAACAACGGATGCTGGTATATGTCTTCTTTGTAGTGTTTTTGATGCTTGGGAGGGATCGCAGGATGCATTAGGTGTATTTTTCGACCTCTCCAAGGCCTTTGATTGTGTGGATCATGCTACATTGATCAGGAAATTACAACACTATGGCATAAGAGACTCGTCACTCAGCCTTTTGAATTCTTACCTTAAAAATAGGATTCAAAAGGTGGAGGTAAATGGAAAAAGGTCCACAGGGACCAAAATAGAATTAGGGGTCCCCCAGGGATCCATTTTAGGCCCCTTTCTTTTTCTCATCTATATAAATGACTTGCCTTACTTAGTTAAGGAAAAACATGAGATAGTACTTTTTGCCGATGACACTTCACTAATTTTTAATGTGAAGCGACAGCAATCAAATTACGACGAGGTAAATAGTGCTCTCTCAAAAATAGTACATTGGTTTAATGTTAATAACTTACTTTTAAATTCTAATAAAACAAAATCTTTGAAGTTTAGCTTGCCCAATGTTTGGCAAGTACAAACCAATATACTATTAAATGATGAGAAAATGAACTTAGTGGACACCACTGTGTTTCTAGGTATAACATTAGATTGCAAATTACAGTGGGGTCCACACATTGCCAAACTGGCAGATAAGCTCAGTTCTGCAGCATATGCCGTCAGAAAAATTAGAGAAATTTCTGATGAGGACACGGCGCGACTAGTATATTTTAGTTATTTTCACAGTCGAATGTCTTACGGCATCCTTTTATGGGGAAATGCAGCCGACATCAATACAATATTTGTGCTGCAGGAGCGAGCTATACGTTCCATTTACAAGATGTCGTCCTTTGAATCTCTGAGAGAAAAGTTTAAGGAAATAGGAATATTGACCGTCGCCTCTCAATACATTTTGGATAATATACTGTATGTCAGAAAGAACTTAAATAATTTTAAAAAGAAAAGCGACAATCACTGTAGAAATACAAGAAATAAACACAAGTTAGATATACCTATGATCAGACTTAGCAAAGTAAGCAAATCTTTTAAAGGTCAATGTATACGCCTATACAATAAGATCAATCAATCAATCAATCAATCAATCATTTATTCACAGAATGTATTACATAGGTATGCAGGTGGTAAAGTTTAAAAATAGGTCCATACATTCTACCATAATAGCATGGTGTGTGAATTATCAATAAATATACAAATTTACCGTTAACTTACAAATATAAAAATTATACAATATCTAATTTTGAACACAGAAAGATTTGAAACATTAAAAAATGGATTAGTACAATGTCAAATAATAGTTATTTTATAATTAGTTGAAACGTGACAAATTTCATGTATACAATTATTAATTCAGAAATCTATACAATATTTACTAATTGTTATACAGATATAGATGGTATATTATTTTGATTATAAGTAGAAATTAATTGGTGTCATTATAACAATTTTTAATGTCCGAGATATTTATATAATGTATGTCATGGTCCAATGTATTTAAAAAAAAAAAACTATTTTAGTAACTGTCAAAAACATAAAGAGGTTAACCCTTATTGATTAATTATGAGATTATTATACGTAAACGTGGCAATATTGCGTAATAATTTATCCTACATGTGCCACCTCGTTATTTCGATTACAATTTAACAATTTTATGAGATCCAAATTTATAATTCAAATATGGGATAAAATTTATACTTAATTGAATTATGGGATGACATTTGTATTTGTATTAGGACAAAATATGACCCCATTGTCCAGAAATTTATTTAACGACATTATCCTGAGTTGCATACATCAAAGGTAAGTAATTCACTGAAGTAATTAGTATACAATTACAAGTTTTACTTGTGAATGATTTTGATTAATTGTTGTTTTTTTTTTTTGTTTTCAGGACATCTCAATGTTGTCTAAACGGAGTATTAGGTTACAAGAGTCAATGATTACACATAGTGAAGCAATAATTAAATACTTAGTCCTAGTTATCATATTAATTAATTATAAATCATAGAAATTGTCAAAATGCACATAGTCACATGGTCATAAAATAGTTTAGGTTAGGTTACAAATAAATAACTATTAGAATAAGTATAAAGTCAAATGAGTTCGAGATTTCTTAAAAGCTATATAAATAATTGTCAAATTTAATTTTAATGTTACATGCATGTAAAGAATTAGATTAGTTTTAGAATTTGTACAATTTTCACTGATTGACACAGGTCATTTCTTATTATGTAGTATAAATTCATTGATGTCATAGAAACAATTCTCCATAAGCCAAGATGTCAGGTTTCTTTTTAATTTATGAATTGTAGGCAATACTTTAAATTCATCAGGCAGGTGATTGTATACATGTATAGCCTGTATGTATGCATTATCCCTGTATATATTCAAATTACACCAGGGGCGATAAAGTTTGAATTTATACCTTTCGTTTTTTCGGCCCATATCGGAATTATGCTTAAATAAATCTGGATGTAACCTAACAAAGATACAGAGCTCTCTGATGTACATACAGGCTAGCGGTAACAAACGCATTTTTTTAAACAATGGTCTACAGCTTTCCAAATGCCAGGCACCACAAATTGCCCTCACACATTTTTTCTGAACACGAAATGCTTTTTCGAACTCTACCGAATTACCCCACAACAACAGACCGTATGAGAGGACCGATGATACATAGCCATGGTACGCAGTAAGTGCCGCTTCAACCCCTACTGTCTGACGTAATCTACGCAGAGCGTAAACGAACCTATCGAGTTTGTTGCACACATAATCTATATGAGCCTTCCAATTACAATTCTTGTCAAGCATAAGTCCTAAGAATTTGACCGAGTCAACTTCTGAGATATTTTTGTTGTTATATTGTATATTTAGATTAATTTTTTTGCTTTTATAATTTTGAAATTGAATCAGTTGTGTTTTGCTAATATTTATTTTAAGGTTATTATTATCAAGCCATTTAATTATTTTTTGCAGGGTTAAATTTAATTCAATTTCATAACTGTCCTTGTCATTACATTTCACAATAAGAGTGGTGTCGTCTGCGAATAGTATGGTTGGATGATGGGTTATTTTAGGTAGGTCATTTATGTACACTAGAAACAGAAAAGGACCGAGAAGGCTTCCTTGAGGAACACCGAATGCATTTTTTTTAAATTGTGATCTCGCAGAAACTTTTATTTTATTTATTATTTTGCTTATTTCAACGCATTGGTACCGATCTGTTAGGTAGGATTTTATCCAGTTGTTGGCAGTTCCTCTTATACCGTATTTATCCAATTTATGTAATAGAAGCGCATGATCAACATGATCAAATGCTTTGCTCATATCGAGAAATATAGCAGAAACCGGTATTCTGTCGTTTAAAGCTTCTGTGATTGTTTTAATCAGATTGAAGCCGGCTAAGGTCGTGTTGCTGTTTTTTCGGAAACCGTACTGATTTTGCGTTAAAATATTATGGTGGGATGTATAGCTCTCGAGACGAATTAACATGACTTTTTCAAAAATTTTCGAAAGAATCGGTATTAATGTGATCGGGCGATAGTTGTCAAGGTCTGTTTTATCTCCCTTTTTATGCAAAGGTTTAATAATAGATTTTTTTAATATATCCGGAAAAGAGCCTTCTTGTAGAGATAAATTAATAATATAACTCAAAGGTTTTGACAAATATTTTGATGTAATTTTTAAAATCTTTGTGTTGATGTCATCTATTCCTACCGAACTAGTGTTATTTAAGATGTTGATAATTTTTTGTATCTCTAAAGGGTCTGTAGGTCTTAAAAATATTGATTCGGAATTATTATTATTAAATGTAGTTGTTGTCGTTTCAGCCTTTTACTGTCCACTGCTGGACATAGGCCTCTCCAATACATTTCCAGTGCGACCGGTCCATTGCCACCTGCATCCAACGTGACCCGGCAGTTTTCACCAGGTCGTCGGTCCATCTGGTAGGTGGCCGTCCCACACTGCGCTTGCCAGTACGTGGCCTCCACTCTAGGATCTTTTTGCCCCATCGACCGTCCAATCTTCGTGCTATGTGGCCGGCCCATTGCCACTTCAGCTGGCTGATCCTACGGGCAATGTCAGCAACCTTAGTTCTTCTACGGATCTCCTCATTTCTGATTCGATCACGTAGAGAAATACCGAGCATTGCCCTCTCCATAGCACGCTGAGCGACATTGAGCCTTTTGAAAAGATCCTTCGTGAAGCACCACGTCTCAGAACCGTAAGTCATCACTGGTAACACACATTGGTTGTATACCTTTGTCTTAAGGCACTGAGGTATTTTAGACGAGAAGACGTTGCGTAATTTACCGAACGCTGCCCAGCCGAGCTGGATCCGTCTACTGACCTCTCTCTTAAAATTGGACCTACCTAATCGGACAGCCTGCCCTAGGTATATATATTCGTCAACAACTTCAAGAGTAGAGCTCCCAACAGTTAGTGCGGTGGGTGCAACATGGACATTGTGCATGATCTTTGTTTTGTCCATGTTCATTTTAAGACCCACTTGTTGAGAAACTCTATTGAGGCCACCGAGCATGCGCCCCAAATCTTCCAGCGATTCTGCCATGACTACTATGTCGTCGGCAAATCGAAGGTGAGTGATGTATTCGCCATTGATGTTGATGCCAAGTCCTTGCCATTCCAGGAGCTTGAAGGAATCCTCCAGAGCAGCGGTAAACAGTTTCGGGGATATGATATCCCCCTGTCTTACTCCTCTCTTTAAAGGGATATCCTTCGTGCAGTGCTCCTGTACTCGGACTGACATGGTGGCGTTATTATACAAACACTTCAACACTTCGATATACCGATAGTCAATACGGCAACGCTGGAGAGATCTAAGGACCGCCCATATTTCGACGGAATCAAAGGCTTTCTCATAGTCCACAAACGCCAAGCATAATGGCCGATTATACTCTTCGGTCTTTTGTATAATCTGCCGCAGCGTATGTATGTGGTCTATGGTACTATAGCCTTTTCGGAAACCGGCTTGTTCGGTAGGCTGAAAGTCATCCAGCCTGCGTTCGAGACGCATCGTAATAACTCTCGAAAACAGCTTGTAGACATGGCTCAGCAGTGTTATGGGCCTATAGTTCTTCAGTAAGGTTTTGTCGCCTTTTTTGAAGAACAGGATCACAACACCCCTGTTCCATGCCTCTGGCGTTTTCCCATCGAGTAAGGAGGAATTGAAGAGTTTCTGAAGGACTTTTAGTACCGGCGTGCCGCCCGCTTTCAGAAGCTCTGTAGTGATTCCATCCTCGCCCGGAGCCTTGTTGTTCTTAAGCTGTTTGAGAGCTACCCTAATCTCGTACAGGCTGATGTCCGGGATGTCTTCGGTATAGTGTCGTGTTAGCCTGGCTCTTGGGTCTGCAGCTAAACTAGCAGGTTCAGCTGAGACCGAGGTATACAGCTGTCCATAGAACCTCTCTATCTCCCGTAGTACCTCGGACTTATTTGACGTTACGCGTCCATCTTCGGTCTTCAGCTTTGTCAACTGGCTTTGCCCAATAGATACGTCTCTTGCAAACACTTTGGAGCCTTGGTTCCGCTCTATCGTCTCTTTAATACACTGGGTATTAAAAGAACGGATATCGTGTCGCAAGGACTTCGTGATCTGTCTATTGAGCTGCCTATATGAGTCAGCGTCACTCGAAGTTTGGAGCGTCATTGAACGTCGACTAGCCATGAGGTTCCGGGTTTGGTCGGATAGTTTCTGAGGTCTATTTGTACGGTGGGTCTTGAAAAATTTGGACCCCACCGTATGGACAGTTTCTACCAGCCTGCTATTTATATCGTCCACTGATGCGCAGCTGTCTAGCCATTGGAAGCGATTTGACAGTTCAAGTTGAAAGCTCTCGGGGTTTTGGATATGGACATTCGACGGTCGGAGCGTAGACTTCATCAGACGCGATCTCTCAAGTTTGACGTTGATATTCAACATGCCCCTGACGATTCGGTGATCACTTCCGGTCTTAACCATGTTGATCACAGAGACATCGTTGAATATCTGCCGCTTGGTGCTCATAATGAAGTCAATCTCGTTTCTAGTTACACCGTCGGGACTCAACCAGGTCCATTTCCTCTGCGGCGGCTTTTGGAAGAAAGAATTCATCATGAAGAGTCCTTCTTTCTCCATAAAGTTCGCCAGCATCTGTCCTCTGGGATTCCTCTGCCCAAATCCAAATGGCCCCACTTTCAGCTCACCATCGCTTCTGCAGCCCAGCCTCGCATTGAAATCTCCCATAACAACTGTGAAGTGTGTTTTAGAGCTACGTATGGCCCTACTGACGTCCTCATACGTAGCTTCTACTTCATCGTCTGGATGTGTTGACGATGGGGCGTATACCTGTACAATCTTCAACGAATATCGTTTTGAGATTCTCAGTACAAGGTATGCAACCCTATTTGACACACTCTCGATGGACACAATGTTGTTGATGAGAGATTTGTGGACGATAAACCCAACACCACCTTGGGACTTCTGTTCTCCCTCCCGGTAGTAGAACAAGTGGCCGGACTGTAAGGTTATCGTATCCTCGCCCTCTCTTCGGATCTCCGATAAACCAATAATGTCCCAGTGCAACTTGTTCATCTCCTCTTCCAGCTCTACGAGCTTCTCGTCTAACCTCAAAGTGCGCACGTTGTGTGTTACCAGGGCCAGTTGTCGTTTAGAAGGGGGGTGGTAGCCGGATCTCTTCCGGAGATTCTTAGCACCCCCCGCCCCGCCGTTACCGTGGCCGCTACCGTAGCCAGGAATAGCGGGGCCGCCGGGGACTAGGGGCCTGGTCTTCTGGTGCGTAAACATAGGAGGTTAAAAAGCCTACTGGTACCACGCTGGCTAGACGGGTTGGTACAGGGTTTTGTTTCGAGTTTTCCTTCTCTCACACTAGTTGTTGATGTGTGTGTGTTTCCTTTTAGTCGCCTCTTACGACTCCCCTAGGATAGTATCGGGGGTGGTGATAATTGTATTCTAATGCCGTCACCACACGGCCAATGTAGTTGTTATGTCATGAGTATTAAATTGGAAGTTATTTTGATTAGTCATATTAATGAAATAATTATTGAATAGATTACTAATGTCAGTGTGATTTGTATATAATTTATTATTATGCATTATTTTATCTATATTTGTGTTAGAATTTAAGTGATTAATATTATCATTAATTATTTGCCATACGGCTTTACATTTGTTTTTCTTGTTTTCTATGTTCTTTTTATTTACTAGCTGTTTAGATTTAAGTATGCATTGTTTTAATATTTTTGAGTAGTTACTATAGTGTTTATCATGATTATTTAATATTTTATTTTGTCCGGTTCTTTTTCGTCTATATTTTAGATAGAGTAGTCTTTTTTTAATGCAGCACTTTTTCAATCCTTTAGTTAGCCACAAGGACCGTCCATTTGAATTATTATATTTTTTTACTTTATGCATAGGGAAGCACAAATTAAAAAATAATGACAGCAAGCTGTGGAATTCTTGAAAAGATTCCTCTACAGTAGTTTCCTCGTATACCTCGGAAAATGTTAGCGCTATTATACAATTCTGAAACTTATTAATATTTGAGATATTGTAATCCCTAACTTGCTCAAACCAATAGCTAGGCTTGCACACTTTATTAATTTTAATTGTTAGTGTTTGACCGGTTTCGTGATCGGAGAGGCCTAGATAGTGTACGTCCGGTTGAACATGTTTGATATTGCTTGCAAACTGGTCAAGACATGCATCAAGCCGAGTGGGTACATTGATATGTGTACTAATATTAAAATTTCTGAGAACGGTTAGCAGTTCTAAGCAATATTTATTTGGTTTTAATGTATTAAAATTCCAGTCCCCACATAATATAATTTTTTTTTTTTAGGTTTAGTCAGTTTAAGTAATGTCTGTTCGATATTCCTTATAAAAATGTAGGCATTACTGGATGGGGTTCGGTACACGCATAAAATTATAATGTTTTGTGCTAGTAATTCAATACCGCAACATTCAAAGTCGTGGTCACACGAAATATCTGATATTAATGATTTACAGGTGATGTCTTTTTGAACTAAAATGCAAGAGCCCCCTCTATTTGATTTACAACTATAGGTTGAAACTAATTTGTAATCAGGTATTTTTAGTAGGCTTTCCGTTCCCTTTTTCATAAAAGTTTCGGTCAAGCAAATAATATCTATTAATTTAAATTTTTTAGAGAGGTCAGTTAATGTGAAGAATATTTCCTCACTCTTATTAATGGCGCCAGCTATGTTCTGATGGAATATGGTCAACCAAGATTCCTTAGGAACGAAAAAAGGTATCGTTTATTTGGGTGTTCGGCTGTTGTTGTCGAAAGTAGTATGGTATTGTCCCTTTGTAAGGGAATATAGCAGTGTGATTCACACTTAAGAGTGCCTAAGGGCTGAAAATTATTTTGAAGTTCATTATTGTTAAGAATTACGCTAGAACCGACAACGGGTGTGATCCCAGAAAACGTTCAAAATTTTTCCATCAATAAATTTAAAAAAGTAGTTAAAGAACGTTTGTGTGCTAAAGCTTATTATAAGATTAATGATTTTGTTAATGATAGCACACCCTGGGAATAAGGTGGCCACTTTCGAGGCCACTTCTATTTTATAAAGTATACTTTTGTAAATTGTAATTAAATCAAATCAAATCAAATCAAATCAAATATTTTTATTCAGAGTAAATTTTACAAAAAAATGTTTTCTGAACGTCGTTTCTATATGATGCCTACCACCGGTTCGGGAACTAGCCCAGCAAGAAGAACCGGCGTAAGAAACTCGCATGGGGCCATCTTTTACCAAAAAGATGGAAAATTTCTCTTTTTAAAAAAAGTATAAATTTACATATAAATATGTCAATACTAAAGCTAAATAACATAGAATGTACTATATATAAGTAGCCTTGTAGGGGGCTACTTTATTCCCAAGGTGTGCTATCATTCATATAATCATTAACTTTATAGTAAGCTTTTGCACACAAACGTTCTTTGACTACTTTCTTAAACTTATTAGTTGAAAAATTTTGAACGTTTTCTGGGATCCTATTGTATAGGCGTATACATTGGCCTTTAAACGAATTCTTTACTTTGCTTAGTCTAGTCACTGGAACAACAAGTTTATTCTTATTCCGAGTATTTCTATTATGATTATCACATTTTCTTATAAACAGGTTTACATTTTTCTTAACATATAATACATTAGAGAGGATATACTGAGAAGCTACAGTTAGTATTCCAGTTTCCTTAAACTTTTCTCTAAGAGAAGTGTTGGGGGCCAGCTTGTAGATTGCCCGAACAGCTCGCTTCTGCAGCACAAAGATACTATTTATATCTGCAGCACTGCCCCATAGCAGAATGCCATAGGACATTATACTATGAAAGTAACTAAAATACACTAGGCGTGCTGTACTTTCATCTGAATATTGTCTAATTTTACTAACTGCATATGCTGCTGAACTGAGTTTGTCGGCCAGTCTAGCAATATGGGGGCCCCACTGAAGTTTAGAGTCTAACGTTATACCTAAGAATACTGCAGTATCCACTAGTTCCATACGTTCATCATTTAATAGCACATTGGTTTCAGTTTGCCTCACATTAGGCAATGTGAATTTTACACATTTTGTTTTTTTATTATTAAGTAAAAGATTATTGACACTAAACCAATGTACTATCATTGAGAGAGCATTATTTACTTCGTCATGGCATATATTTTGCCGTTTCATATTAAAAATAAGAGACGTATCATCAGCAAATAATACTATCCCATGTTTTTCATTTATGAGGTATGGTAGGTCGTTTATGTAAATTAAAAATAGAAAAGGTCCTAAAATAGACCCTTGTGGGACCCCCATCTCTATTCTAGAGCCTAAGGATCTTTTTCCATTCACCTTAACCCTCTGAGTTCTATTTGATAGGTATGATTTCAAGAGGGCAAGTGCTGGACCTTTTACCCCATAGTGGTCTAGTTTCCTGATTAATGTTGTATGCTGCACACAGTCAAATGCCTTGGAGAGATCGCAAAATATTCCAAGAGCATCCCGCGATTCCTCCCAAGCATTAAAAATATAATTTAACAAATCGACGCCTGCATCTGTTGTAGAGCGTCCCTTGGTAAAACCAAATTGTTTCTCATGTAAAATATTATTAATATTAAAGTGTGCTAGCATTTGATTAAGAATAATTTTTTCATATATTTTACTTAACGTTGGTAGAATAGATATAGGCCGGAAATTGGATGGATCCGACTTACTACCAGACTTAAAAAGAGGTATTATTTTACTATGTTTCATTAAATCAGGAAAAGAGCCACTTTTTATACAGTCATTAAAAATTGTTGATAGGAAAGGTGCGATAATATCGACTATCGATTTAATAACTTTCGTTGATAGTCCCCATAAATCTGCGGTATTCTTAATATTTAATAAATTGAAAGTTTTTATTATGTCTTGGGGTGCTATTTCTTTAAATCGAAAGTCAACTTCACACTTTTTTACATTTTTTGTAAGAAGCAATTCAGCATCAACAGAAGAGGCAATTAAATTTTTTGTTGTTGAAACTGGAATGTCAGCAAAGAATTTCTCAAAAACTGTAGCAACTTCATTATCGGATTTAATTACTTTATTATCTACATTTAATTTAAAATCTGAGTTGCGAGTGGTGACTCTTCCAGTTTCAGTCGCAATTATTTGCCATGTTGTTTTTACTTTATTATTTGAATTTTTAATTTTATTTTTAATGTGAAGAGATTTAGCTGCAGAGCAAACTTGCTTAAATGTTTTAGAATATAATCTCACATAATTTTTAAAGTCTTCACTTTGATTAAATGTCCTTTCATTATATAATTCATACAACTTGAATCTACTTTTCAAAATACCTGTTGATGCCCATTCGCTAAACTTACTTTTGTTGTTTATTCTTACTGTCTTAGAGGTAAAAATGGTGTCAAAATGATATTTAATTAATTTAAATAATTTATCAAATGCCCTATCTGGGCTATTATGATATTCTAACTTTCCAATGTTAGCCATTATTTTACCTCTAAACTTCTCAATACGTTTAACATTTATTGGTATACATGTACCTCTGTCTTTATTTATTTGTTTACAGTTATTGTTCATATTAAAAATTGCTTGCTGTCCACAGTGATCAGAGCTTAGCATGTTGATTATTTCTTTATTAATTGGATCTATGTTGCTAAATATATTATCAATGCATGTTGCAGAGTTGCTACTGATCCTGGTAGGTTCCAGAAATAAATTTGTTAGGTTATATGATTTTAACAAAGATGTGAATCTAACTGTAGTAGAATTACTTTCTAAAATATTTATATTAAAATCGCCACATAATAGTATTTGTTTGTTAGATGCACATACCTTGTTTAGTAATATTTCCATATTTTTTTCAAATGAATCATATAATCCTAATGGAGGCCTGTATACGCTTACAATAATAAAGTCACCCACCTCTACGCAGGCTATTTCAGTTGTTCTTTCTGTAGAGAGGCTCACAATGTCTTTCCGTTCTTTATATTTCAAATTCTTGTTAATTAATATAAGTGACCCACCTCTTATGGCTTTTTCTCTGCAGAAAGAACTTGCCAGCTGGTGCATACTAAAATTGAATATAATTTCATTTTTTTTGAACCAATGTTCAGTAATACAAAAAATATCTATATTGTTATTATTTAAAAACAAGTCAATTTCTAGCTCTTTATTAGCCATACCTTGTATATTTTGATGCACCAGCGTAAGTGTACATAGTTTATTATGTTTAATTATATTATTTGTATTATTACTTACAACTATGGTGCGAGAGACTTCCTCTGTTGTCTTACAGCCTAATTTAAATGATTATTAATTGGAACATATTCCAAGCTGTTATAATAAGTCATATTATTATAACTAGACTGCTCAAAAGAAGCAGTTGTTGTCTTACTAGCCAAATTCTTGGCTGAGTTTAAATATAAAAAATTGTATAGCGTACTAGCTATAAGTCTTGTATAATAAAAAGATAGAAAATATCTATCTAATGTCAATTTACATAATTTATAAGATAAAATATTATTAATGTCAATTACATTTATTTTATTGTCATATTTATTTAATAATATGCAATTATTATTAACAGCAGTATACAATTGGCTGTTGAGCTTATATCTTATAATATTCTCCCGTGGCAACTGTTTTATATAAGGAAACGTAAATAATATAATTTTACTAATATTTTTAAGTTTATTTAGATGCTCAATATAATTTTCCATTTGAATTTTATTGACATTTCCTCGCCTCCCTAATAATATTATCAGTGTTGTATTAGGACAGTGAGCTGTACATAAAACCTTTTTAATTATATCTTGAAATGTTGCACCCGGCATACAGGTATTGTACACTGACTGTCCATCATACAACTTACTCAATTGCACCCCAACTCCCCGTCCAAGCTCATCGCTGTATATACTGATTAAGCCTGAACTTGTGGCCGATGATGCAACAAAGTTTTCTTTAATGGAGGGTTTAGTAGGAGTTTCCACACCTTCAACACAAGAACTATCCGTTGAACAGCTTACCTTACAATGACACACTGAGTTAAGTCTCAATAAAGACTCAACTCTTTCTTCATTGTAATGAGACACTTCTAATAAAGTATTCAACGCAGATATGTGACTAGATATTTCTAACTGAGATAATTCATATCTTTTAGTAATTGATTTCAAAGAGTTATGTAAGTCTGTGATTTCGGTTTGGAGACTGCATACCTCTGCCTCATAGGTACATTTTGTGTTTTCTAGCTTTTTAGTACTAGCTAAGTATTGATTTTTAATATACATTTTATCCTTTGCTAACTTGGACAATTTCAAAATATTTTTCTTATTCTTTACCAATAGTTTTCTTGTTTTTTTTATGTGCTTATTAATTTTAACATATTTTTTTAATTTATTTTTACTTTGAAATGTTTGGGAGGGCATAGTATCGTCACCTGTCAAGTCAATAATTGGCAAATTTTTTATGTTATTTGTGACATCTTTTTCAAAAATACTTGGATCCCTTTCAAACATTTCCTGGAATAAGGTTTGAGTTTGTGATGAATTGAGCTCCTGTATTTGGCTTTCCAACATCTGGATTTGCGTGTGGGCTTCTTCTAATTTCCGCTTCCACAAACTTGTGTTGCTCAGGGCTTCCTCATATTCATCCCTACACTTGTCAAAACTGTCTACAATGTCTTGTAATTCTATGTTTTTTTGGTACATATTATCACAGTTTTCATTTAACCTGTTGAGTTCAGATTTTAACTCACTATTTTTTTGGATAATGTTCAGCATTTCTTTTTCATTATCCTCACGCTCAGAAAGCAGCAGTTCATTTTGTTTCTTACATTCCTTTAGTTCCTGAAGGGTCAGACGGAGTTGCTCCTCAGTCTGACGGGCCAGGTTTCCTCTAGTCATCATAGTAATGTAAACTATGAGATAATCAGTTAATTAACAAACTAATATGTCTATCAATGAACCAATTACCTAATTAGCTAGCAAATTCAACACTTCCTGATACCTCCCAAGTAGTCCCAGCCACTCTATATCTATAGTTGGTGAGATATTTGCTCGGTGTAAAGCGGTCACGCAAGCTTGAGTGGGGTATGTAAGATGGTAAAAGAAGGTATCAGTCTATGCCAAACCTACAAGCCAACCTAACAACAAATTATATCTTAAAAGTTTCAAATTTAATAGGAATTAGGGTTTAGAAGTAAACTACAGTGTCAGTGGAACTAACAATACCAAGTTCTCCTTAAATGATCCTGTCACTCGATATCTTTAGATGTTGAGATATTTGCTCGGTGTATAGGGGTCACGCCCTTTATGCGCATTTATGTTAAGTTATAACATTGTTATACATATATATATTTTTTTAAAAGAACAATTTTCCCATCTTTTTGAGTTTCTTACGCCGGTTCTTCTCGCCGGGTTAGTCCCCGAACCGGTGGTAGGTCATCATGTAGGACAATTCTGAAAGTGTTAGTTACTAACCTATTTGGAAATAAAAGATTTTTCATTTTCATTTTCATTCGTGTATTCCAAGAAATTGGCAAAAACATAGTACGTTGTTAACACAATTTCGGCCCGCAATTATTTATTTATTGTTGTTGTAAATTTTGTAAATTGTTTTGTGTCATCTTAGAGCAAAATAAGTAAAGTATTGAATAAAAAAATTAACCAAAGTAATTTATGGCCCTGCAAACTAAAAATTATAATAATATTAGCATATTAGCAAACAGGGACGAATTCTTAAGTAATTAATTTTTTTACGCGTGTAACGGAGCCTGGCATAAATGTGTTGAAAAATGAAACTATTTTTTCTGTGCCGGACCGTGGTGGTTGTATACACCTTGTTAATTGTTAACATAATAACATTATACCTACTAGATTATAAAAATAGGCTATAAAAGGTTCTTTTAGATTTTATTGTTAGACCTGCCTTTGGAACGAATGTAACGTCACTAATAACTCTACAAATAACTCTACAACTGAAAGCTAATTCATTTTATAATTAATATAATATTATGTTTCTAAACAATATTTAAAATATATTTTAATAACATTCTTCTATTGAATAACCTTCAATATACTAATATGAAAGTATAATAGTATAAAGCTTACCAATATTGTAAACGGAATAAGCTTAAATTTATACAAAAAAACAAAAAAAATAACCAAATATGTGTTCACTTAGCGTACTGTTGCGAACTTAACAGTTCACAACGCAAATTTTCAGTGAACACCGTAGACAGACAAACAATCAAACAATAAAAACTATAATTATCTAAAATAAAATAATGGATACAAAAAAATATTAGTTTTCAAAAAGAGATCAATAACAATCAGCGGTGCTTAAATACTACTTATAATAATACTATAAATATCATTTTATACTATAAGTGTAAGCCAAATTTTACAATCCCCTGTTCGCACAATTCTCGTAAAACTTTATCCATCACTTATTAACATAAAGATACCAATTCAGTTTTGTATTTTTTTCAGAAGTCTACTGTGCGTCGGTGGGTTATTAGAAACGCCAACGAAGGATCAACAACCGACCATCCTCGTGCATCTCGTCGGAGAGTTTTAAATACTTCTAGGAAAGACCCAATGAAGCAAATATATACCGAGCGACCCTTTACAAAAACCGCCGTTTTTGCTAACGAATTTTCGTGCTCCTTGCGGACAATCCAAAGAGGTCTCCATGAAGTTGGTTTTCACCACCAGCGTCCTTAAAAAAATTGTCATGAACGAACAACAAAAAATAGCACGAGTCCAATTCGCTCGTGTTTATAGGGACTTCGATTTCTCCTACGCCATATTTTCAGACGAGAAATCTTTCACCAGTAGCCAACATGGCCGTCTGAATTTATGGCGTAATAACAACACGAGGTATGAGCCCCGAAACGTATTGCCAAATAAAAGCTCGGGGCGCATAATAGTAAGTATATGGGGGTGGATTAGTGCAGCTGGTCCTGGAGATCTCGTATATATTGATCGAAGGGACAGTCCCACGCGGAGTTGCTGCAACGAGTAATGCTGCCTACTGTGCGCACTGTGTACCCGAGAGACGCTGTGCCTTTTTTTATTTCTTTCAGGACATTTGTCCTATACACAGAGCGCGAGAAGTGCGAGATTGGCTTGAGCAGCAACCAGAAATAAGGTCTGTCCTACGGCCGTCGAGGTCCCCGGACCTTAACAAAATAGAAAACCTGTGGGTAATGTGTGTACAAACGTGGGACAAGCCCGCGCTCGTCGCTCACTGCGGTGAGGTTTGGAATTCGTTTCGTGGCTCTAACTTTTACGAGGTCCATGTGAACTCGATACGGGATCGGCTCGATGCTGTAATTGACACCGGTGGAGCAATGACTAAGTAGGTATTAAGTTTTAATAATTATATAAATAATATAAATATTTTAATACAAAAAATAGACAAATAAATATCTAAATATCATTAATTTATTGTCAATGTTACACGTAACATACACGTAATTTATTACTGACAAAAAAGTTGATTTATGCTTAAACTTTTGTGATATTTTACAGTTATTATAATGGTTTATTGTATTTTATAGTTTTCATTATTTCTTTTGTTTACCTAACGATCAAAATATTTTGTTTTATTGTAAAGTTTCTTTCAAGTTTCAACCAGTAATATTGTTATTCTTGTATATCTATATTGTGATTTATAATACATATCTTTTTATATACGTA